>JAWQFJ010011789.1:0-13773 GCA_034096865.1 Theodoxus fluviatilis
CGTGCATGCGTGCGTGCGTGCGTGTGTGTGTGTGTGTGGATGCGTGTGTGTCTGTGTGTGTGTGTGTGTGTGTGTGTGTGTGTGTGTGTGTGTGTGTGTTGTGTGTGTGTGTATGTTTATGTGTGTGTGAGTGTGTGCGCGCGTGGGTGTGTGCGCGCGCGTGTGTGTGTGTTTGTGTGCGCGCGCACGCGCGTGTGTGTGCGTGTCTGTTCATTAATGTATGTATGTGCGTGTGCGTGCGTGCGTGAGTGTGTGAGTGTGTGTGTGTATTTATGTATGTGTGTATGTAGAGATGATGGTAGATATTGTGCGAAGGGTTGTGAGTGAGGTCAACCCCCGTGATCTGCTCCTAACTAACCAGATCGTGAACCGGTCCCACTTCACAAGCAGTAGCCAACCGTTTGAAGGCGTGCGTCACACCAAGCCAGACTTGTGTGTAATTGACAGTGAAAGTGGCGCATGCACAATGGTGGAGGTATCGGTTCCATTCGACGCTTTTCTCGAAGAATGCTACAACGCAAAGTTTGACAAGTATCTCCGACTTTGTGCAGAAATCCACAACAACGGATTTAATTGTAAGATCTGTGTTCTTGTTTTGGGAGCCCTTGGAAGTGTTCACAGTCGTGTGATCAGTGGACTGCAGATGGTAGGGATAGCCAAATCCAGGGCAATGAGCATCGCTAGATACTTGTCTGTCAGTGCCATGATAGGCTCTAGCCTGATCTGGAAAACAAAGATGCAGGAAGGTCTTGCCGGGTGAGGGGTGAGTTGAAAAGGCAGACAGATACTTGAACTCAGTGACTTCTAACAGAGCCTTCATGTTCACTCCCAGAAGCAAAGGAGTCCTAGGACTGCTGAGCCCGCGATCGACCTACCATGCCAAAAAGTTGTCATTCTACCTAGACCTGCTCAACAACACGGACACAGACACGATGCACAGCGCATAAGTCGCTCCAGCTCCACCTCGACAAGCAAAAATGCAAGCGAACCAGCACCGAGACTGACAACTGCTTTGCCTGGTACCTGACAGACAACAACTACCGACTTGTCAAGCCTGGAAAAGTCAACTGGCGTCGATCACAGTGGGTGCACATCAACGAGCTATGCGGCCGACTCAAGACCCGCCTGCGTGGAAACGAGGAAGAAGATTTCGCCATGAGCATAGAGGTAGATGAAGACATACACGTCAATATAAGCCACGCCCACAGTCTCTACATGTTCTTGAAGAGTCAGCACCTGCAGAACGTGCACCAGGAGTGGAGAGGAAAAAAATCCCAAGGCCGGCTAGCACGTGTAGACGACATAGATTACGCGCTGTCCTCTTCCCACCTCACTAACATGCACCTTAGTGACAAGATAGTGCAATTTATAACAAAAGGCAGGCTGCAACTACTAGAGTGCAACGCTCTCCTTCACGTGTACTACCCGACGACATACTCCAAATGCTGTGCGAGATGCGGTTACGCCAGCTAAACAGTCAGCCATAAACTGAACGGATGCGCTGTAAACAAAAACAGCATCTAAAAACGACATGATCGTATCGTCGAAATCGTGCGCATAAACATGACATCCACCGACACGACGTCTAGCATACTGGTAAGCAAAATCGTGAAGCCGACCCAATTCGGCGCTGACGCTGATGCCTGCACTGCAGCAACGCAGACCAAACCAGACGCTTGCATAATAAATCAAACGGCACGTGTCACAGCTTTTGAACGCTGGAGAAAATCGGTGTCACCAATATGTTAGAGCCTAGTCTTTGGGGTCACCAGATGTCACAACCGTCTTGGGGTTGCTTGATGTTACAACCGTTATATTTCTCTCTCAGATTCAGCCAAAGAAAAATAAACAGTTGTTAACAATATAATTATTTAATTATACAAAACATGAATCTTTGTAGTTCAATTAATCTCTGGCGATTTCAATCGCACTACCAAAACAGACACATCTCTGGCGACTTCAATCGCCCTGCCAAAACAGACAATTCTCTGGCGATTTCAATCGCATTACCAAAACAGACAAAAATCTCTGGCGACTTCAATCGCCCTGCCAAAACAGACAATTCTCTGGCGATTTCAATCGCACTACCAAAACAGACAAAATCTCTGGCGACTTCAATCGCCCTGCCAACACCGACAATTCTCTGGCGATTTCAATCGCACTACCAAAACAGACAAAATCTCTGGCGACTTCAATCGCTCTGCCAACACCGACAATTCTCTGGCGATTTCAATCGCACTACCAAAACAGACACGGCCGGACAAGACGAACACACAAACACACACAAAAACCCACAGGGGATAGCGTCTCTCTCTCTCTCTCTCTCTGGTGTACTCCAAGTTCAGACCAGTACAATAATAATAAAATGAAACGTCTTCACCTTGGTGGTGAGATCCTGCAGAGGATCTTCAGCTGTATCCTTGCTCGTGTCAACACTCAAAGTTCCATTGTCCATCTTGCCAATCCACTCCGTCGTCAGTCTTTCTGCTTCCCTTCCTCCCGATGCAGTCGTCGTTCTCCGATGAGCCGACGGTGCCGCCAGCGTCCTCCTCCTCTTCTCCTCCTTCTTCTTCTCTTCTTCTTCAATCGTCTTCTTCTTCACGGATACAGGCGTCGGTATGGTAGCCTGACGGTGCTGCTATCCTTCTTCGTCCTCTTCTTCTGCAATCTCTTTTTCTCTTCTTCTTCTTCAACCGTCTTCTTCTTCGTCCTCTTCTTCTGCAATCTCTTTTTCTCTTCTTCTTCTTCAACCGTCTTCTTCAATAGTCTTCTTCTTCACGGATACAGGCGTCGGTATGGTAGCCTGACGGTACTGCTATCCTTCTTCGTCCTCTTCTTCTGCTTCCTCTTCATCAATCGTCTTCTCCTCTTCTTCTTAGTCAATCATCTTCTTCTTCTTCTTCATCTTTCTTGGCCTCTGGTCCAACGTCCTCGGCTTCCTCGAACCTTTCCAATCTCTCCCTCCACTCAATCAGTAGTGACGTTTTTTTCTAAAGCAACCTGCGTTGACGTCATTCCCTCTCCAAAACATGACGTTGTCCCAAACCTTTAGAATTCATTGCCGAAAGGCGCAAAAATCCAAGTACATAACAAAAATGCAGAATACCACAGATTACACAAGTATTCACGTACAGAATTTCATCCAAATTAAACACCATGGATTTCTGTACGTGACAGCACGCACGTGCTTCATCGTCGAAGTTTCAGTCCCATTTGATGCCTTTGTTAGTGAATGTTACCGGTACAAATTCGAGAAGTACCTGCCCCTCAACCAGTGCATCCGGGAACTAGGATTTCAGTGCAAGACAACAGCCCTGGTTATAGGATCACTCGGTTCTGTGCACAACCGTTTTGTTAGCGGACTGCGAATGATGGGAATCTCAACCCGCAGAGCCAAGAGCGTCGCCCGATATGCTTCAGTAAGTGCGATGATTGGTTCCCACATAGTGTGGAAGCAAAGATGTAGACAGGTCCTGCCCTGAGTAGAATTGAATGAAGTATTACCAAATACACCTTGCCCGATCCCCCAACCCCCACCCCATATAATCCCCCTCCCCTCCTCAAAAGTCTTCTCCCGCAGTACCCTTTCCCCACCTCCCCTATACTGAGGCCCATGCTTCAAGTCCAGAAAAAAAACACTGAGAGGCTTCTCCCATTTGACGACTGCAAACCTGCACCTGTATGTGTACTTGTCACACCTGCCTGTTCTGTGCTAAAATATTCAACTAAATTTTTCTGTAGAGCTTGAGGGAGCAGTTTGTTTCATGTTGACATATCCATATACAGATATGGCTTGTGTGTGCTCAACTGAATAACCTATGGGAAACTGTTTGGTCTATGTTGATGCAGCCGTGAATTCATGTTCATGTATACACGGGTATGATTGTTGTGTATTCAATAAATATATGCAACCAGCACTTTGTGTTCTGCTTCAGTAAAATATCATCCTCTTTACAGTCAGTTGAATAGCAGTTGATCAAAGGGAGACAATCATGCTAAATTAAACGATACTTCTAGAGCAAGCCATCAGCAGTTATGTCCCATAAGCACACTTGGCATGCAATTCTATTGAGAAAGCTCTTTTGTCTCTGTCTTCCCGTTTACACTCCCAAAGAAGCCACCACCATTGTGAGTATTGTAAGTAGTCAGACTCTACCCTATCCTATGGTGCTACATTTCGCATGAATCATGTATCTATTCACTATGTACAACATTGTACTTCTTCGTGAATAAAGTCTTGTTGATATGTATGTATGTATGCATGCATGCATGCATGCACGCACGCACGCACGCACGCACGCACGCACGCACGCACGTACGTATGTATGTATGTATGTATGTATGTATGTATGTATGTATGTATGTATGTATGTATGTATGTATGTATGTATGTATGTATGTATGTATGTATGTATGTATGTATGTATGTATGTATGTATGTATGTATGTATGTATGTATGTATGTATGTATGTATGTATGTGTGTATGTGTGTGTGTGTATGTGTGTCTGTCTGTCTCTCTGTCTGTCTGTCTGTCTGTCTGTCTGTCTGTCTGTCTGTCTGTCTGTCTGTCTGTCTGTCTGTCTGTCTGTCTGTCTGTCTGTCTGTCTGTCTGTCTGTCTGTCTGTCTGTCTGTCTGTCTGTCTGTCTGTCTGTCTGTCTGTCTGTCTGTCTGTCTGTCTGTCTGTAAGAATGTATGTATGTATGTATGTATGTATGTACGGACCATTTCCTAGACAGTTCAAGTTTTTTTTTCAAACTGCACACTTTATTCAAGTAAAACTGTAAATGTCCCGAACTTGAAAAAAAATCAATTTGTCACATGGAAAAACTCAGTTTCAAGGTAGAGGCAAATTTGAAACTCCAATATCTTTTAAACCAATGAAGATACACCCTAGAGATTTCGTGTGCTAGTTTGTTACACTACATGTTACTCAACCATATAGCCACTAATATACACAAGTTACTTTTCCTTATTTAAAATGTTTAAAATAACGTACACTAGACCGTTGGAAATTGGGGATGACAAACGTCAGAGTAATTTTCTTTCGAAAATAGTTAAATTGCAGCCAAACAAGTTCATGTGAATCAGTACTTTTTACAAATGCACACATGTTTACTTAAATAAGCTTGAAAAGTTCAGGACAGAACCTACGTATTTAACATCTAGTTCACTCTGCACCAGGAGGCACACAAGGCCTCGATGCACTGTTTACTAAATGTCCTCTCACTGGCCACCACCTTGACCTCACACCAGGTCCTCCACCCTGCGTCCATTGTCTGTGTCGAACTTTCATCTCAAAGTATTATATGAGATAGTCTTATAACGAACATGTCTACCTATCCATATTCTACATAATATCAAAAACACAGTTCGATCATCAAGCTCTCCCAAATCCACAAAGCAATTAATGCACAAGCTTCTACTACTGGAAGAAACATCATTTCAGGCCTTTGACATGCAAACTTTGATTCATCCTGCCACAAAATACCCTAAAATATATACATTTTCTAAGTTATCAAGCAAGTCACTGAGAAACTATTTATTCGATGAACAAATTATTCAGATTCTACGGTTGATGGAGAGGCAGTATTCGGATGCCATGGTTGACTCGACTGGGCTTATCATTATGCAGACGTTTATCCACGATCAACGTGGATGTCTGCTTTGATCGGCTTGTGCGGTGTTCGCATGACAAAGTATCATATTTGTATTTACTGCAGACAGCATAAATTCGTCTTTCAAATGCATGCAAAGATGCTTGTACATATGATACCGTTTGTCCATAAACGTTATTTTGATTCTCATGTCGATCGCGCGCACAAGCACGCCATTCTGGTCACTATAGTAATCAAAGCGACCTTGACATCCAACGGGTTTTCCTGGTCTAAATTGAGTAGCGTATGGTTTTGCGCGACCTTTACAGCATTAGTTTGGTATCCATCGCATTTAGCCTAAATGTCTCTTTCTGTGCATACAAAGATGCTAGTGTTTATGTTTCCGATTGTCTGCAAACGTGACTTTGATGCTGATGGCGATTGAGCGTAGAAGCCGAATTGCTCGCATTTGTAAATGAGGCCACTTGACTTTGATTTCGACGAGCTGAGTTTCAGTGGATAGCCCTGCTTTGATTGGCTGACGGAAATTTTGCACGCCCTTTACGGCTTTACTTTTGAATCCATCGAGTTCAGCATCCATTCCTCCTTGCAATGCACGAAGGTGCGATAGTGGATATTTTCCCGATTGTCTGCACCCGTGACTTTGATTCTGATGTTGATCGCACGCAACTTCACTCGCTATAGAGCATTCTCAATTTTAAAACGGAAGTTAAGCCCGAGTTTCGTCCCTTACTTAAATAGTTCCGGTAGACTGGTCAAGATGGAAGCTGATGTGATGATCGCTAGATCGTGGCAAAAGGATGACATTAAAGCATGCAAAAAGATTAATTAGATTAAAAACTAATCGAAAATAGTCATATTAGACTGTTTTAACGTATACTTTCTGCACAAAACCCACAGAAGATGAGTAAACAAACCTCACCGTACGTACCTAGCAGACGAACGCGATCGAACCGTAGCCACTACGCCAGCAGGCGATCGAGCTAGTGTGATATAATGTTTCATGTAAAGCTCGAATGAGTAGCAGCAGATAACTGTTTAGTTCTGGCTTGAATTGACAATTTCGTTTCCCTGGTCTGGCAAGGACCGAAAATTCACTATCATCGAGTCGATGAGTGATCAACTTGCCCGCACTCGGCGTAATGTATAACTTGTAAGATCGGGTCGATGATGACAAGAAAATGGCATTAAAACACACAAAAAGTTTCATTACAACTAAAATCACCGATTATATTAATAACGGACCATTTTTACACTTACAGCTAGTACTCAAACCTTACAACGCAAACAAAACACACCTGCGGGGAGTGTCGCGGTCTCACATCAAAACTCCATGCACGAGTGATCGTTTTGCTATCTGAATCGACATTGTAAGCTGGATAGGCCAAGAAACCAACATCTAAATCAGAGTTAGTTGATACATTTTTCTTCCTAAGGGGATGTCCGTAAGGAAGAACACGGGAAGACAGATGGGACATCATCACCAAATACAGGTCCACGTTTTCCAACAACATGTTCAGAGCAAACGAGTGGAACTTTGACCCTGTTGTAAACTTGTCGATTCAAACGTAAGCGCTGCTCCCAGGCTCGTTTAAGTTGCTTGTTTGCTGGAATACCATGTAGCTTGCCAACTCTTCCGTCCATAATTTTCCCACGATGGTTATGGCAAATGACAGTACTGTTTTCCACCCCCACATATTTTGAGCGGTCTAGTATTCAGTGCAGACGCCATGTTCAAGACTGCAAACCGGAACTAACGGGTTCTACCTAACGCGTTGTTTTTCGACAGAGAGCGCCGAAGGATAACTCGTACCGGTTAATAAATGGGAATACGCTATAGTAAACACAGGGGACATCGATTTTAGTGGGGTACCCCATTTTGATTGGCAAACGGTAATTTTGCATGACGTTTATGACACTTGTTTTGTATCCATCATATTCAGCAGACAGTTTTTTTCTGAAACGTATAGGTTCCGCTATGTTTTTTTTATCGTTTAACCGTAGAAAATGCGAGAAAGAGAGCTTACTTTTTAGCACAGTTTTAATATATTATTTTAGTGTATATTAGTCGACAGTACCAAGTTCGAGGTTTAGAAAACCAGACCACTAACTTTCTCCCTTTAGTCTGAGTTATTTTTGCAACAATAACAGTGGACGGAGAGCAGATAAGGGAATTTTCCTTGGGTGCATGATGTTCGAAAATGGTGCGTGGCCAGTGACTGCTGCACGAATCAGCTCTTCCTGTGGTGCTCTCTTTCGTTCTTCTATGCCCTCACACTCACACTCACACTCACACTCACACTCACACTCACACTCACACTCACACTCCATGAATGCAAAATGAGCAGAAAAGTAAGATGAGACACGAATCTTTGATTTCCGCTAATGATGTCTGACAAACGTGACATTTGCACACCATAACAATCACATACAAAACGATTAATTTTTGGCCTCCTAGAGAGTTTCCCGCATTAACACACGTAGGCTGCCGCTACCTACATTAAGGGAGCGTCCTGTCAGTGTTTAATACCATGAAGAAGGAGAGACTGGGACGCGTCAGTTCCCAGGGAATTGTTATGGGGGAGTCAGCAACAATTCTGGATTAAAATCTGAGACCGCAGTTGCCTCATGATCTGGGGGTGGAGTCAACAGGCCACCACGACGTGTCGCAACATGAATGGTTCTTCCCCTCAGCATTGAAGTCCATCAAAAGCAACGAGGACCGGTCGTCCCTTCACTTCAGGCTGGACATGCAAGCGGAGCACAAGGCTCGCCCCGAAGTCCCTGCTGAGACAGAGTATTGCCCTGCAACTCATCTCAGAGATGCCTGACCATCAACGCTGTTGCCTCCATCCCTTCTGCTGTGACTAGAGACCGAGTTCTGCCCCTTTAACTCGTATCAGAGACGTCTGCCCGTCAGTGCTGCTCCCGTGAACCTCTACATTCTTCTGCAAATTCTGGACTTGAAAATCAGTGGACTTGTTTTATAGGAACGTTATTTCATCGACAAAAATTCGGTGAGAGATTTCAATAGACGCATGAGGCAGGTCATCCAAGTGGAACAGATATAAACTTTAACATTCATGAATTAAGGCTGGCCTATTACTAAATATTCTTCGCGTGCATGCTTGATTCTTGCATGAATAGTTCATAGTTTGTTATTATTTGTTAAAATCATTATTAATTGATTTCTCATGACCCTTTCTTCTGGTTTTGAGAAAAAGAGACAGCGCGAATGAAGGCAGTGACTGTTATGTGTGCAAGTCAGGCCTCATTCAACCATTGATTAATCCACATACCCCTAGATTCAGAGGCCGACTTGTAGCACACCCCATTTCCACTTCCACCCCACTCCCACATCCACTCCACTTCCACTATGCATTATATCTCCAAGCAACAAAGACACTGTGTCTTTCACCTTTAGTATCCAGCAGCGCTACTCACCTTCCTTGACCTGGTCAGAGCCTCCCAGCCAGGCTCTAGCAGTAGTCAATTTCTTGGACAAAGCACTCCTTTTCTCTGCTGTGTCTGCGATCAGAAGATGGCCGCCGTCCTTCCTGCAGGTATCCTCAGCCATTGTCCAGTTCATTGGCGTAGTGTAGACCTTGAAGCAGATTCCCGCCTCCAGCTTGTATCCCAGGTCTTCAGGACAGCTGGGGGACAGACGCCAGAAGTAGCGAGTCCCAGGGGATGCAATGCCAATGTTGCCGTACACCACCAGGTGGCGGTACAACCAGCATGTGGCGCTGTCCTGGTGGAAGGCCGAGGTCTGGCAGTCTTCCAGCTGCAGGCAGTGAAGGGAGCACTCCTGTTTGCTTCGTGCAGCAGTGGAGAGGCTGGCTCCTGGAGCCACCACATTCAAGGTGAACACCATCCTCCAGGTTCCCTGACGGAAATTCTCCGCCTGACAGAGGCAGCTAACCAGAAACCAGACAGCCAGAAAGCCAACGCCCAGCATCTTTGATCCAGGAGTGATATCGTCCGGTGTGGATGGGTCCGTCTTCACACAGGCGCCACGAGTCCTGTTCAGTGCATGAAAATGTCACAGAGAAACAGCGATTGAATCAGGCCGGATGGAAGAGAACCAAGGGTTTCTCTCTGAATATCAGACGTGAGAAGGCAACCACGCACGGGTTTGATTGCTTTTACAACAAAATGCATTAATTAAAGTTATCTTGAATTAATATATATACTGTAAATTATTGCAATTAGTTTTGAACATATACAAATGGTTAATAAGCGAAATGAGATAATCAAGATATACTTAAAAGCACGAAAGATAAACAAAGAAAAAGTAGCTGCAACAAAAGTTGCTGAGGAAAAGTTCCAAAGAGATGTGGTACAGCCTTTCACTAAACCCATTGTAGAAGCAGTTCAGATGCCTCTACAGTCTTTGCCTCCTCTTCCAGCTTTACCACCTCTTCTGCCTTTGCCTCCACCTGAAGGTCTAAATATTGACCTGGATGCAAATATTGATCCTAATGTGTTGGAAAATTACGAACTCCCAAAACTTTATTCCACATTATCGGCTACCTCAGAAGATACTCTTTTGGATAGCTTAAAGCTTTTAAACAACAAATATGTGGATCTTATTAAAAAACTCAGCAGTAAGAAAGGAGGAAAAAGAAAATAATATTGGCAAGAAAAGGAAGATATTCAGTATGACCTCACTAATCTACAAACGTACAGAAGAATAATTCAGGGTCTCATTAAAGAGTATGCAGTCATTAAAAAGCCAAAGAGTAAACCTATGATTTTTTTCAAAGGAAATATTTGGAACTGGTCTGCCAAGGCATCCATACAAGTTAACAAAAGACTTCATGTTTGGAAATCTTAAGATTGACCCAACACAGCTATCTCAACTGAAGCTAATTGCATATAAGGATGGTAAAAAGGTACTTAGCAAACCAGTTGACTATGATTTCATGGAACTGCTTCATAAAAGGTTTAACACTAAAATCAGTACAGCCCAGAAGCTCTTACAACCTTCAAAAAGTTGGTTGAGCTGTCTGGTTTGCCCATAAACCAAAGATCCTTAACGTTTACAAAAGTTGTTAAGGGTTGTACACCAGATGATTTAGCAAATACACTGACTGTATTGACTGAAAGTGTAGAAGCAGGAAACAAATCCAAGCATGTTACTAATGAGATAGTAGATATTCTTACAAAGCTGTTAAACAGTAACATTATCAGCAAAGAGGAATATAAAACGATTTACGAAACATACACAGATATATAAGCCAATATTTTATTTGTATGAAATATACATGGAAGAAAAGGTGGTTTTGAGTAGAACTGCAGCGCCTATATGTTGTGCGTATGACTTTACCATTGACTTAAAGGTAGACCCCTCCAAACGATATGAAATTGGACTAGAAAAGGCTTTTATCCCAAACACCTGGCATAATGTGAGCCATCATAACAACCAATTTGATTACATTGTCTGTTCTGCTATTTACAAATCCTTTAGAATATCTTGTGGTATGTACACAATACATGAACTAAACCACACAATAAAAGAAAAAGTTGAGAATAATGCAGACAATCCAGATAACGTAGAAATAAGCTTAGTTAACCCAAGAGTTAAAGTGGTTGTTCATTGTTGTTATGCAGTGGTGTTTGAACATCATGAAAGTGTGGGGAACTTTCTTGGCTTTAAAATGCAAAGAATCTATGACCATGCTTATGGTAAAAAAACTTCCTGATCCACTGGTAAAAATTCATTCTTCTAATGGGGGAGTCATTCACTCATTTGTGCCTTCATTTAGCTCATTTGGAAAACTAGTAGAAGCAAGCCCCTCATTTGTAAGGTACATACCTCTTCAAACAGACAAAATAAGGTTGTGGATCACTGATGAATCTGATAATCCAATTATGTTGTGGAATGATGTTTTTTTATGTATTCAGAATCAGAGAAAAAAAACCTCATTACATTTGTAAAATGTATTTGTACTAAGTATAAAGATGTTTGAAACGATCCTATTCTTAGATAGTTCTGGGCAGCAATGCCAAAACTTTACCACTTACTTCAGAGAAAACATTGTTCTAGACCCAAGCAAGCAATACAAGATAGCTCTAATCAGTGCTGATCTCTGGTATTCATGGTTCAACATGACAGAACAAAACAACACATTTACATATATCGAAAATGGTCAGGTTTTAACAATTACTATACCACCTGGTGCATACAACATTCCAGACATAGATAAAGAAATAGAACCTGCCCGTATAGTACAGTACACGCATGTGTTGCACACCAGCCAGTACACTACAGTACAGTACACTCGTGTGTGCACACCAGCCAGTACAGTACAGTACACTCGTGTGTGCACACCAGCCAGTACAGTACAGTACACTCGTGTGTGCACACCAGCCAGTACAGTAGAGTACACTCATGTGTGCACACCAGCCAGTACAGTAGAGTACACGCATGTGTTGCACACCAGCCAGTACAGTACAGTATACGCGTGTGATGCACACCAGCCCGTACAGTACAGTACACACGTGTGTTGCACACCAGCCAGTACAGTACAGTACACACGTGTGTTGCACACCAGCCAGTACAGTACAGTACACACGTGTGTTGCACACCAGCCCGTACAGTAGAGTACACTCATGTGTGCACACCAGCCAGTACAGTACAGTACACTCGTTTGTTGCACACCAGCCCGTACAGTACAGTACACTCGTGTGTTGCACACCAGCCAGTACAGTAGAGTACACTCATGTGTGCACACCAGCCAGTACAGTACAGTACACGCATGTGTTGCACACCAGCCAGTACAGTACTGTATACGCGTGTGATGCACACCAGCCCGTACAGTACAGTACACACGTGTGTTGCACACCAGCCAGTACAGTACAGTACACGCGTGTGTTGCACACCAGCCCGTACAGTACAGTACACGCGTGTGTTGCACGCCAGCCAGTACAGTACAGTACACTCGTGTGTTGCACACCAGCCAGTACAGTACAGTACACTCGTGTGTTGCACACCAGCCAGTACAGTACAGTACAAGTACACTCGTGTGTTGCACGCCAGCCAGTACAGTACAGTACACTCGTGTGTTGCACACCAGCCAGTACAGTACAGTACAGCACAGTACACTCGTGTGTTGCACACCAGCCAGTACAGTACAGTACACTCGTGTGTTGCACACCAGCCAGTACAGTACAGTACACTCGTGTGTTGCACACCAGCCAGTACAGTACAGTACAGTACACTCGTGTGTTGCACACCAGCCAGTACAGTACAGTACACTCGTGTGTTGCACACCAGCCAGTACAGTACAGTACACTCGTGTGTTGCACACCAGCCAGTACAGTACAGTACACTCGTGTGTTGCACACCAGCCAGTACAGTACAGTACACTCGTGTGTTGCACACCAGCCAGTACAGTACAGTACACTCGTGTGTTGCACACCGGCCAGTGCAATACAGTACACGCGTGTGTTGCACACCAGCCAGTACAGTACAGTAATCTCGTGTGTTGCACACCAGCCAGTACAGTACAGTATACGCGTGTGTTGCACCCCAGCCAGTACAATACAGTACACTCGTGTGTTGCACACCAGCCAGTGACAGTACAGTACACTCGTGTGTTACACACCAGCCAGTACAGCACACTCGTGTGTTGCACACCAGCCAGTACAGTACAGTACACTCGTGTGTTGCACACCAGCCAGTACAGTACAGTACACTCGTGTGTTGCACACCAGCCAGTACAGTACAGTACACTCGTGTGTTGCACACCAGCCAGTACAGTACAGTACACTCGTGTGTTGCACACCAGCCAGTACAGTACAGTACACTCGTGTGTTGCACACCAGCCAGTACAGTACAGTACACTCGTGTGTTGCACACCAACCAGTACAGTGCAGTACAGTACACTCGTGTGTTGCACACCAGCCAGTACAGTACAGTACACGAGTATGTTGCACGCCAGCCAGTACAGTGCAGTACACTCGTGTGTTGCACACCAGCCAGTACAGTGCAGTACACTCGTGTGTTGCACACCAGCCAGTACAATACAGTACACGCGTGTGTTGCACACCAGCCAGTACAGTACACTACACTCGTGCGTTGCACGCCAGCCAGTACAGTACAGTACACGCGTGTGTTGCACACAAGCCAGTACAGCACACTCCTGTGTTG
>JAWQFJ010011790.1:0-12931 GCA_034096865.1 Theodoxus fluviatilis
AGTTTTTAGCTGTGACTTGAAAGTCTGTATTGAAGGAGATTTCCTCAGTCTGTCTGGGATATCGTTCCAGAGTTTTGGTCCAGCATACGAGAATGCTCTCTCCCCAGATCTCTTGGTGTTGTAGCGTGGCACATGGAGTAATGACTGCGCCGAAGATCTGAGATCCCTCACAGGCTTATAAGTCTTGAGGAGCTCAACCAGATACAGCGGGGCCAAACCATTGACGCACTTGAACACATGACACAGTGTTTTGAACACAATACGTTGGTGGACAGGCAGCCAGTGTAGCTCTCGAAGGATGGGTGTTATGTGAGAACGACTAGGTGGACGTTTCACTATACGTGCTGCGGTGTTCTGCACCTGTTGAAGTCTTCGGAGATATTCTTGGGTTTCACCTAGCAGAAGGCTATTGCAGTAATCAAGATTAGACATCACCAACGTCAATACAAGAGTTGTGGCCGATTTTTCAGTCAGGCATTGTCTGATACTTGAGATACGTCGGAGCTGCCAGTAGGAGGAAGAGATCGTTCTGCTTACGTGTGGCCCCATAGAAAAATGCTCATCGATCTTTACGCCAAGATATGTCACACATCTTGACGAGGGGACCTCGACTCCCGAAATGGAGATGTTGGTTTCTGGGAACAACTGAACATGTGCCTTAGAACCGATGATGATGAATTCTGTTTTGTCTTCATTTAATTTCAGACGACTTTTCACCATCCATGTTTTCACATCGGTGCAACATCTCTCCATGGAAGCTTTTGCCGCAGCGAAAGAGTCTTTGTCAGGGTTCGAGGTTGTAAATAACATAGTATCATCTGCGTAAAGATGGAATGACAGATGATGACTATCAATCAGGGCACTCAGAGATACTGTGTAGATGGAATATAGCAACGGTCCGAGAATTGACCCTTGAGGAACTCCACAGGTGATAACCACCTCACTCGAAGTCCCTCCTTCCACAACAACCGTCTGTGTTCTTCCAGATAAGTATGATTGAAACCATTTGAAGGCTGTTGATGATATTCCTAAGTTCTTTAATCGGGACAGAAGAACACCATGATCGATGGTATCGAAGGCTGCTGAGAGGTCTAAAAGAGTCACGAGGGCAACCCGGCCATCATCAATAGCACATCGAATATCGTTGAACACTCTCAGGAGTGCAGTTTCGGTGCTGTGTCCTGGCCTGTATGCCGACTGGAGTTTTGGGAGTAGATTCTCCGAGTTCAGGAAGCTGCATAGCCTTATGGAAACAGCTTTCTCTATGATTTTTGATATAAAACACAAATTGGACACAGGTCTGTAGCCGCCGAGCTCATCGGCGTCCAGATTTGGCTTCTTAAGCAGCGGCCGTACAATTGCTTTCTTCATTGTGTATGGGAATTCACCTGATCTTAAGGAGTGATTCACTAGGTCTGCAATCATGGGCAGGAATGCGTCAAGACATAGACGTAGCAACCTTGTCGGCAGATCATCAAGCTCGCAGGAGGTGGGCTTCATCTTCAGAATGATCTTTCGAAGCTCCTCGGGATGGAAAGGAGACAAGTCTTTCAGACCTTGGTTCAGGGATGTAGATGCTTCTTCCGCTACCGTTGTGGGGGGAATAGCTTTTCTGATCTTTTCAATTTTTTCTCTGAAATATGTTTGAAATTTGTTGGCTAGGATTTGTCCGGTTGGTTTGGTGGGGAGAGGTTTCAACTTTCCCTTATTGCCTAGAATTGATGTTAGCAGATTGCACATGGCTCGAGGGTTTCTCGCTTTTTGTTCGATTTGACCTTTCATATATTGTGCTTTTGCATGTCTGATGGTCATCTTGAGTAGGGTTTTCTTTTGAACGTAGATATCTCTATGCGCAGTCAGTTTTGATTTCCTCCAGCGCCTCTCCGCTATTCGCTTCTCGATTTTAGCGATGTGAACTTCGCTTGTGTACCATGGGCACTCTTGTCTTGTAGAATCGGACCGCCTTAATTCCAGTGGAGCATGCTTGTTTATTGTGCGGACTAGAATATCCTTGAATTGCTCGCAATGCTCCTTCATGGATATTGGAACTGATGAGTACAATGCGGATGTCGTTATGTCCTGCTTTAAGGACTCGAGATCGACTTGTTTGAGATTTCGAACCAGAACGGTGCGTTTGCTTGGTCTTTTGAGGGTCAGACCAGTATCGCAGAGGATGACATGATGATCGGACATCGCTTTGTCCAGCACTTGGATCTTCTTTATCTGTTGACTATCCGTTCTTGCAACAACCCAATCCAGGATATGGCCTGACTTGTGGGTGGTATGCATGTTGCATTGCTGGAAATTATGGTCTTGAAGCATCTGCGTGATCCGTTTTGTGCTAGCATCGTTGAATGTGTGAATGTGTGTGTGTGTGTGTGTGTGTGTGTGTGTGTGTGTGTGTGCGTGCGTGTGTGTGTGAATGTGTGAGTGTGTGTGTGTGTGTGTGTGTGTGTGTGTGTATGCGTGTGTGTGTGAATGTGTCCTTCCGGCCGTCTGCCTACCACTCTCTCTCTCTCTCTCTCTCTCTCTCTCTCTCTCTCTCTCTCTCTCTCTCTCTCTCTCCACACGACGCATTTCAAAAGCGGAGAATTCTTAAACCAACGCTTGTTTTCAGCAATAATGTTCTCTATCCGAAAGAGGACAAACGCACACAAAGGTTGATGAATTTTGTGAGTATATTATGAGCATGTTCATGAGCAGATGCGACATGTTGTTTCTGGTTATATTTCTGTTCATGCTCCGTTGCTTGTTTCTTTATCTTCTTTTTTTCTCCACAGCGATATAGATTTGTTTGGTTTTCGTTGGTTGGTTGGTTGATGAATAATATCGTTACTGTGTGCATTGAAACATGTTGCATTTAACTGTTGTGTTCCTTGTATAACTGATATTTTCCATGACGGTATCTTTTCAACACTAACTTAGACATTTCTTCCATAAATTAACAATAACTGCTATACAAACATGGTAAGTTTTTCAATGAGAAACAGTCATCATACACACCTATCTTGTATCCAAACTTACATGTACGTGCTACAAATGTACCTAAACTGTTATACTTCTTTGAAGGAGTAAGATAGCAAGCTTAACTTTGATAGTCACTTTTATTTCTTAATCTCTGACTAGGACAAATTAACCGAACCAAAGTGAAAAATAATGTTATAACATTTTCGTCAAAGAAAATAATATTAAAATTTTTAATCGCTCGTTGCTTGCAACGTGAACATTTTCTCTTTTAAAATAAAAACAATCTGAAGCTTCCTTTTCGTTTTCCCACCCAGTGCCGAAACTGCAATTACAAGGAGGAGCGTGCCAACCCTTGCGTCTACTACAACAATGTCGTCCATGAAGTGGAGTAAGAAGCCTCGTACTCGCTGTAGGCTGTCACACAGTGACGTGTATACCTTGCAGCTCACAACCACAACAACGCCCTTCATTCAATACAGTTGAACAACGCATGCAGTCTTGACTCTCTCTCTCTCTCTCTCTCTCTCTCTCTCTCTCTCTCTCTCTCTCTCTCTCTCTCTCTCTCTCTCTCTCTCTCTCTCTCTCTCTCTCTCTCTCTCTCTCTCTCTCTCTCTCTCTCTCTCTCTCTCTCACTCTGTCTCTCTCTCTCTCAGACTCTCTCTCTCTCAGACTCTCTCTCTCTCTCTCTCTCTCTCTCTCTCTCTCACTCACTCACTCACACACACACACACACACACACACACACACACACACACACACACACACACACACACACACACACACACACAAACACACGCACACACGTGCACGTATACATGTACATACACATTCGCTTCCATGCATGCACACGCGTGCTCGGTCACACAAACATGCACGCTTGCCTAATTACAAAATGCATACGCCCACACATTCATGCTGACACACGCACGCATCACTTTTCACACATAAACATACTCATATCCAAACTTGCAAACTTTCCTCACGCCATGCAATCGAAACTTTCCTCCTATAAAACGTTTGCTCTGACAACAGCAGTCTGTGACGTCGACATAACACGTGACTGCCTTTCGCTGCAGCGAACTGGCCCAGATCTCCACGCATGTGACGTCAGACGTGACCGTTGCTAGGAGCCGAGATCACGTGTGCCCTCAGTGTGGCCATGACGAAGTTGTCTACTTCCAAGGTCATACCGCCAAGGCCAGGGTAGGTCACAGTTGTCTCCCTTTATTTTTCTTTTATGCAGTTTTGACCCACTGGCATGGAAAGTTGTACAGGTAAACTGTTTGAGAAGATAACACTGCGAAATCATCCCACCCCCACCCCCACCCCCACCCCGAATAATGCGATTACTGGGGGCATTAAGGGGAGTTAACTCGGATTGTTCCTGCTGCAGTCCTCCTTCAGTTTCAATTTAATGGAAAATCTGGTTATGACTTTCTAGAAAGTGTCTCATAGTCAGCCTGCATTGGCAGGCATGGCGCTCCTGTGATGCTCTGTCCTCAGAAGGCAGGCATGGCGCTCCTGTGATGCTCAGAAGACAGGCATGGCACTCCTGTGATGCTCTGTCCTCAGAAGGCAGGCATGGCACTCCTGTGATGGTCTGTCCTCAGAAGGCAGGCATGGCGCTCCTGTGATGCTCTGTCCTCAGAAGACAGGCATGGCACTCCTGTGATGCTCTGTCCTCAGAAGGCAGGCATGGCGCTCCTGTGATGCTCTGCCCTCAGAAGGCAGGCATGGCACTCCTGTCATGCTCTGTCCTCAGAAGGCAGGCATGGCGCTCCTGTGATGCTCTGTCCTCAGAAGGCAGGCATGGCACTCCTGTGATGCTCTGTCCTCAGAAGGCAGGCATGGCGCTCCTGTGATCCTCTGTCCTCAGAAGGCAGGCATGGCGCTCCTGTGATGCTCTGTCCTCAGAAGGCAGGCATGGCACTCCTGTGATGCTCTGTCCTCAGAAGGCAGGCATGGCGCTCCTGTGATGCTCTGTCCTCAGAAGGCAGGCATGGCACTCCTGTGATGCTCTGTCCTCAGAAGGCAGGCATGGCGCTCCTGTGATGCTCTGTCCTCAGAAGGCAGGCATGGCACTCCTGTGATGCTCTGTCCTCAGAAGGCAGGCATGGCGCTCCTGTGATGCTCTGTCCTCAGAAGGCAGGCATGGCGCTCCTGTGATGCTCTGTCCTCAGAAGGCAGGCATGGCGCTCCTGTGATGCTCTGTCCTCAGAAGTCAGGCATGGCGCTCCTGTGATGCTCAGAAGGCAGGCATGGCGCTCCTGTGATGCTCTGTCCTCAGAAGGCAGGCATGGCGCTCCTGTGATGCTGTCCTCAGAAGGCAGGCATGGCACTCCTGTGATGCTCTGTCCTCAGAAGGCAGGCATGGCGCTCCTGTGATGCTCTGTCCTCAGAAGGCAGGCATGGCACTCCTGTGATGCTCTGTCCTCAGAAGGCAGGCATGGCGCTCCTGTGATGCTCTGTCCTCAGAAGGCAGGCATGGCACTCCTGTGATGCTCTGTCCTCAGAAGGCAGGCATGGCACTCCTGTGATGCTCTGTCCTCAGAAGGCAGGCATGGCGCTCCTGTGATGCTCTGTCCTCAGAAGGCAGGCATGGCACTCCTGTGATGCTCTGTCCTCAGAAGGCAGGCATGGCGCTCCTGTGATGCTCTGTCCTCAGAAGGCAGGCATGGCACTCCTGTGATGCTCTGCCCTCAGAAGGCAGGCATGGCGCTCCTGTGATGCTCTGTCCTCAGAAGGCAGGCATGGCGCTCCTGTGATGCTCTGTCCTCAGAAGGCAGGCATGGCGCTCCTGTGATGCTCTGTCCTCAGAAGGCAGGCATGGCGCTCCTGTGATGCTCTGTCCTCAGAAGGCAGGCATGGCGCTCCTGTGATGCTCAGAAGGCAGGCATGGCGCTCCTGTGATGGTCTGTCCTCAGAAGGCAGGCATGGCGCTCCTGTGATGCTCTGTCCAGGCATGGCGCTCCTGTGATGCTCTGTCCTCAGAAGGCAGGCATGGCGCTCCTGTGATGCTCTGTCCTCAGAAGGCAGGCATGGCACTCCTGTGATGCTCTGTCCTCAGAAGGCAGGCATGGCGCTCCTGTGATGCTCTGCCCTCAGAAGGCAGGCATGGCACTCTGGTGGAAACACCGCCCTCAGAGGGCAGGCATGGCACTCTAGTGGAAACTCCGCCCTCAGGCAGGCATGGCACTCTGGTGGAAACTCCGCTCTCAGAAGGCAGGTATGGCACTCCGGTGGAACCTCCGCCCTCAGAAGGCAGGCATGGCACTCTGGTGGAAACTCCGCTCCTAGAAGGCAGGTGTGGCACTCTGGTGGAAACTCCGCTCTCAGAAGGCAGGCATGGCACTCTGGTGGAAACTCCGCCCTCAGAGGGTAGGTATGGCACTCTGGTGGAAACTCCGCCCTCAGAAGACAGGTATGGCACTCTGGTGGAAACTCCGCCCTCAGAGGGCAGGCATGGCACTCTGGTGGAAACTCCGCAGTCAAAGGGCAGGCATGGCACTCTGGTGGAAACTCCGCCCTCAGAAGGCAGGTGTGGCACTCTGGTGGAAACTCCGCTCTCAGAAGGCAGGTATGGCACTCTGGTGGAAACTCCGCCCTCAGAGGGCAGGTATGGCACTCTGGTGGAAACTCCGCCCTCAGAGGGCAGGTATGGCACTCTGGTGGAAACTCCGCAGTCAAAGGGCAGGCATGGCACTCTGGTGGAAACTCCGCCCTCAGAGGGCAGGCATGGCACTCTGGTGGAAACTCCGCCCTCAGAAGGCAGGCATGGCACTCTGGTGGAAACTCCGCCCTCAGAAGGCAGGCATGGCACTCTGGTGGAAACTCCTCCTTCAGAGGGCAGGCATGGCACTCTGGTGGAAACTCCGCCCTCAGAAGGCAGGCATGGCACTCTGGTGGAAACTCCTCCTTCAGAGGGCAGGCATGGCACTCTGGTGGAAACTCCGCCCTCAGAAGGCAGGTATGGCACTCTGGTGGAAACTCCGCCCTCAGACAGGCATGGCACACTGGTGGAAACTCCGCCCTCAGAAGGCAGGCATGGCGCTCTGGTGGAAACTCCACCCTCAGACAGGCATGGCACTCTGGTGGAAACTCCGCCCTTAGAAGGCAGGCATGGCACTCTGGTGGAAACTCCACCCTCAGACAGGCATGGCACTCTGGTGGAAACTCCACCCTCAGACAAGCATGGCACTCTGGTGGAAACTCCACCCTCAGACAGGCATGGCACTCTGGTGGAAACTCCGCCTTCAGACAGGCATGGCACTCTGGTGGAAACTCCACCCTCAGACAGGCATGGCACTCTGGTCGAAACTCCACCCTCAGACAGGCATGGCACTTTGGTGGAAACTCCGCCCTCAGAAGGCAGGTATGGCACTCTGGTGGAAACTCCGCCCTCAGGCAGACATGGCACTCTGGTGGAAACTCCGCCCTCAGAAGGCAGGCATGGCACTCTGGTGGAAACTCCGCCCTCAGAAGGCAGGCATGGCACTCTGGTAGAAACTCCGCCCTCAGAGGGCAGGCATGGCACTCTTTTCGAAACTCCGCCCTTAGGCAGGCATGGCACTCTGGTGGAAACTCCGCCCTCAGAAGGCAGGCATGGCTCTCTGGTGGAAACTCCGCCCTCAGTAGGCATGGCACTCTGGTGGAAACTCCGCCCTCAGAAGGCAGGCATGGCTCTCTGGTGGAAACTCCGCCCTCAGAAGGCAGGCATGGCACTCTGGTAGAAACTCCGCCCTCAGAAGGCAGGGATGGCACTCTGGTGGAAACTCCGCCCTCAGAAGGCAGGCATGGCACTCTGGTGGAAACTCCCCCCTCAGGCAGGCATGGCACTCTGGTGGAAACTCCGCCCTCAGAATGCAGGCATGGCACTCTTTTGGAAACTCCGCCCTTAGGCAGGCATGGCACTCTGGTGGAAACTCCGCCCTCAGAAGGCAGGCATGGCTCTCTGGTGGAAACTCCGCCCTCAGTAGGCATGGCACTCTGGTGGAAACTCCGCCATCAGAAGGAATGGCACTCTGGTGGAAACTTCGATCTCAGAAGGCAGGCATGGCACTCTGGTGAAAACTCCGCCCTCAGGCAGGCATGGCACTCTGGTGGAAACTCCGCCCTCAGAGGGTAGGCATGGCACTCTGGTGGAAACTCCGCCCTCAGAGGGTAGGCATGGCACTCTGGTGGAAACACCGCCCTCAGGCAGGCATGGCACTCTGGTGGAAACTCCGCTCTCAGAAGGCAGGCATGGCACTCTGGTGGAAACTCCGCCCTCAGGCAGGCATGGCACTCTGGTGGAAACTCCGCCCTCAGAGGGTAGGCATGGCACTCTGGTGGAAACTCCGCCCTCAGGCAGGCATGGCAGTCTGGTGGAAACTCCGCCCTCAATAGGCAGGTATGGCACTCTGGTGGAAACTCCGCCCTCAGAAGGCAGGAATGAGTTTCTAAAGTTTGACCGGAACAGAAGTAGAGGAAGCAGGAAAAGGAGGAGCAGAAGCAGGAGCAGGATAATAAGGACTTTAAAGAGAGAGATGAAGAGCGGGATGAGATAATGCTGCTGCTGCTGCTGCTTATGATGTAGATGACGACGACGGTGGTGGCACGATGACGATGACGATAATGATTCAACAATAATTTCTGCAGTCATGACGAAGGCGACACCCCCCACCAACTCACCGAGCTCGGTAATTTTACGCGCTCTGTCTTCCGTTGGTTTTCGTGTCACGGCCTTGACCTTGAACTTCTTGGAGGCCAGTAGTGCCCTGGCCACAGCGCCCCCTACCATGCCAGTGGCCCCAAAGACCGTCACCTCCATGGGGGCCTCCTCGCTGGCGGCATGGCTGCTTCCACACCCCATTCTGCAACATTCCACCCATAAATAGGACCACCCATATTTGGAGTGAACAGGAACCAAAAAAAAATGCGCATCGAGACTTGAGATTCTTCTTATAGAAGGAGATATAGTCGTAGTTTTAGTCATAGTCATAGTCATAGTCATAGTCATAGTCATTGTCATTGTCATTGTCATTGTCATAGTCATAGTCATAGTCATAGTCATAGTCATAGTCATAGTCATAGTCATAGTCGTAGTTATAGTCGTAGTCATGGTCGTGGTCATAGTCATTGTCATGGTCAAGACTATTCATGGTCATAGTCATAGTCATGGTCATGGTCATGGTCATGGTAATTGTCATAGTCATCGTCATAGTCATAGTCATAGTCTTAGTCATAGTCATAGTCATGGTCGTGGTCATAGTCATTGTCATGGTCAAGACTATACATGGTCAAGACTATTTATGGTCATAGTCATAGTCATAGTCATGGTCATGGTCAAGGTCAAGGTCATAGCCATGGTCATAGTCATGGTCTCGTTATGGTCATAGTCATAGTCATAGTCCTAGCCATAGCCATAGTCATGACCGTGGTTGTGGTCACGGTCATGGTAATAGTCATAGACATAGTCATAGTCATAGTGATAGTCATAGTCATAGTCATGGTCATATCCATGGTCATAGTCATGGTCTTGTCATGGTCATAGTCCTAGTCCTAGCCCTAGCCATAGCCATAGTCATGGTCGTGGTTGTGGTCGAAGTCATGGTAATAGTCATAGTCATAGTCATAGTCGTGGTCGTGGTCATGGTCATAGTCATGGTCATGACTACTCATGGTTATAGTCATAGTCATAGTCATGGTCATAGTCATGATCAGAGTTACGGTCTGATCATGTCATATTCATAGTCATAATCATGGTCATGGTCGTGGTCGTGGTCGTAGTCATAGTCATAGTCATAGTCATAGTCATGGTTGTGGTCGTGGTAATAGTCATGGTCATGGTCATGGTCATGGTCATAGTCATGATCATAGTTATGGTCTGATCATGGTCATAGTCATATTCATAATCATAATCATGGTCATGGTCGTGGTCGTGGTCATAGTCATAGTCATAGTCATAGTCATAGTCATAGTCATAGTCATAGTCATGGTCATGGTCATGGTCATGGTCATGGTCATGGTCATGGTCATAGTCATAGTCATGGTCATGGTCATGGTCATAGTCATAGTCATGGTCGTGGTCATAGTCATAGTCATGATCTGGTCATGGTTATAGTCATAGTCATAGTCATAGTCATAGTCATTGTAATAGTCATGGTCATGGTCTGATCATGGTCATGGTCATGGTCATGGTCAGGTGGTAGTAGTCATGGTCATGACTATTCATGGTTATAGTCATGGTCAGGGTTATGGTCAGGGTCATGGTCATGGTTATAGTCACGGTCATGGTCATTGTCAAAGTCATAGTCATAGTCAAAGTCATAGTCAAAGTCATAGTCATAGTCATAGTCATAGTCATAGTCATAGTCATAGTCATAGTCATAGTCATAGTCATAGTCATAGTCATAGTCAAAGTCATAGTCATGGTCATGGTCAAGGTCATAGTCATAGTCATGGTCATGGTCATAGTTAGGTTGTAGTAGACATGGTCATGACTATTCATGGTTATAGTCATGGTCAGGGTCAGGGTCATAGTCATGGTCAGGGTCATGGTCGTAGTCATGGTCATAGTCATAATCAACGTCATGGTCATGATCATGGTGTTTTATTCATCTTTGAAGATAGTTTTATTTTGAGAAGGCTTAAAATTACAAACAACCAAACAATGAAGGAGACAATGCAGTGTGGCATGAACCAAAAACTAAACTCATTACATCCAGGTTTAAAGCAAGTCCATTTGATATTCTACCCAATTATCGCCGGCAAAAGAGTGTCTATCACGGTTCATAACACGTGATGGAACGATTCCATCCGGAATATGCATGAGGAGGTCACACGAGAGGCTTGTAAGATAACCCTCTGCTCCCTGACATACGCCGTTAAAGTAGTTCTAAGACTTTGGCACAAAACCCATAGGCATAAATTACGCTTGTTCAGGCAATAAACAAGCGTTTATACGATAAAATAAAATGTTTGTGTTGAAATGGAAACAAGTTTTGACATCTGAATGATTTCTGTAAAAGTGAACAAAATAGTATCAGAACGAACTATTTTGGCGCAATGCTGTAATGCGAAGGATCAAGTCTATTACGCATTCATTGCGAACTGCGCCAGAGTCACTACTGACTCGGGTTCACAGCATGTGTCACGACTCAAATAGGTGGTACGGCTTTAAGTCCGCTCCCAGTCCTGGACGATGTACCTTTAAGAGTTTTTGCAGTGTCAGCACTTGCTAAACTGCACCGTGTCGCACGTGCAATACAAGCCGTCATGTGGCAGAACGTGCAAAACATTTATTTTGCGGGGGGGGTGGACCCTATATATAGGGTCGTGTATTTCGCTTAAGGGGGGACTTCGGAAACAAGGTTTTTCGTCGGCCACGGTGTGTTTGTGCCTGAGCCGCGTCTCCGGGGGCCGCTGTGCCGGTGGGTAAGGCCTGGTTTTTGGCTTACCGGTCTGGTTGTGTGTGTGGGTTTGTTTCTGAGCGGCGTCTCAGGGGGCCGCTGTGCCTGGTTGGCAAGACCTGACGTTGGCTTGCCGGTCTCTTTTCTACGTTGTTTTTGTTTTGTCGGGTCAAAGCTTTGAGCTTGGAACATTGTGACGGACTGTAGCCCTTCTTGTGTGATAGACATTTGGCTTAAATTGGAGTTTCGTGGTGTTGTGCTTTGGAGGATTGTGGTGTGTTTTGGAGGTTCGTGGTGTGCATTAAGGTGGGGGATTGATTTGTGCGTTATGGAGGAATATTGTTTTGTGCATTGATGGTGGAATATTGTTTTGTGCATTGATGGTGGAATATTGTTTTGTGCATTGATGGTGGAATATTGTTTTGTGATTTGGAGGTGAAGTGTTGGTGATTTGTGAATTGATGGTGGAATATTGGTTTGTGCTTCGGCAGAGGATTGTTCCTGCATTGACCATCTCTTGGTTTCATGTTATTAAATTGTTTCATTTTCCTTGATTCATATTTTGTTTGGCATTATTTGAATAGAGTGTGTTAAGTCTGTGGACAATTGGGCAGAGTTCCCCTTAAAACATAAGTATCTGCACGGGACTACAATTCCCATCAGTAGTCAACCACCCGGGCCGTGACAGCATGTATCAGAACAAGACCCGACTCACAGCGAACAACAAATCACTCATCCCATCCAGGTTAAAAGCAAGTTCATTTGATAATCTACCCCATTCTCGCCCGTCACATGTGTGACAAAATTTAAACAAAACGGACAGGTCGAAGAAGTTCACGAGAGAATTTGATGAAAGAAGAATAGGAAAATGCCGTTGATTGCTGATGGATGGTGGATGGACGGATGGAGTTAAAGGGCCTATCAGCCTTGTAGGCTATATAAGGCCACAACGTTAGCTCCTGCAAAGCATAGAACATGCATGGGATGACTGACGCGTTGGTGTGTGGGCAGCCATTTTGAGAAGTCGGGTGGACGTATCACAGTCAGTTGACACTAGTGTTTTCATTGTCGTTTTGCTTTGTCCTTACACAATGTTGTTTTTTTCTTGACACAGGGTAGAGACCCTGGTTCAGTCCCTGGGATGGGAGAAATCTGGATTATCTCTTGGTAGTTCCCTATCGGCGGCTATTCTGTGTCATTACTATGTGCTGTAAACCGGCGTCTGCCTGAATGAGTGTGATGAAGATCCGTCTATGGTTTCGAAACACACCAGACGATCTAGAGCTTCTGATTTTGAGGAGCCACTGCTGGCCTTTGGAAAGGAAATGAGGGAGTTCGAAGAATTACATTGAAAAATGGACCTACTATTTTTTTAAGAAGTGAGGGAGTTCAACGTGAACCTACTGCTGTTTTTAAAATAAGTAATTGAGGGAGTTATAAAACACGTTGAAAAGAGGACCTACATGTACAATTTGTTTTTGAAAGGGGGGGAGTTCCAAGAATCGCGTTGAAAAGTACACGTAGACCTACTTTTAGTTTTTTTTTATTGAAGTAAGTAAGGGAGCACGAGGACT
>JAWQFJ010011791.1:0-7500 GCA_034096865.1 Theodoxus fluviatilis
TGTGTGTGTGTGTGTGTGTGTGTATGTGTGTGTGTGTGTGTGTGTGTGTGTGTGTGTGTGAGAGAGAGAGAGAGAGAAAGAAGAGAGAGAGCACATATACATTATGTATTTCTTTTACTCACACGCACACGCACACACACATATATACACACACAAAACCTCCAAGACCACCACCAGTCATATCTATTACCACCTCCTCTACCACCCCACGACTTGCTTTACCGCCTCAACTTCCAGAGGTACCTCTCTTATTACCAATACTTCTATTACAACCGCTTTTACCACCACCAACATAACTTCTTTTTTCCCCAGTTTATTTGGTCTAAAAACACAAGAAGGACAAAAGTGCAGAGAAAAAACACCAAGAGACGAAAATACATCAATATCATGAATATCAACAGCACATCATTATCCTCATCATTCTTATCTTTATCATCGGATGATGATGGTCTCATCATCACCACCATCATAATCATCATCATCATAGTCATCATCATTCTAGTTATCATCATAATATTCATCATCATCATCATCATCATCATCATCATCATCATCATCATCATCATCATCATCATCATCATCATCATCATCATCATCATCATCATCATCATCAAGTAGAGGAGAGAAAGGATGGCAAGGGTCGTTTAGTTTGTTGGATCTCAGGAGAAAACAAAATTGGGGTCATCCTTCTACGAAAAGCGAAATCGAAAAGGAAGGATTAGATACATGGTGTAGATTGGTGACTTGCGACTGTGCATGTGTGCGCATATGTGTGCGCGTGCGCGTGAGAGAGAGAGAGAGAGAGAGAGAGAGAGAGAGAGAGAGAGAGAGAGAGAGAGAGAGAGAGAGTTTATCCCGTGCTAACATCCATGGAGTAGTATCACCTAAAATAGTGCACAGGTCACCCCATTTATTGTTGTAGTTGTCAGCCAACATAACCTCTATCACCCCTTTCACCACCACCACCTGCATTACGATCATTTCTACTACCGTCATTATCACTAGTGCATACCTACCTCATATGGTATGAACATAATTTATATTACCAATTCCTCCTCCACCACCACCATCACCTATATTACCACCATTTTTCTTACCACTATCACTACTTCTATGATCAACAATATCATTACAATACCTCTTCCATTACCACTATCTCTTCTATTCCCACTCTTCTACAACCACCAGCACTACTTTTGTTACCCCTTTCAATCGCATCATTTCAACTTATATTACTACTTTTCTACCCTATCACCACCATCACGCCACAGTCTCCACCATCACCACCACTACCACCACCATCATTGCCACCACCACTGCCTCTGCCATCCTAACAACTACCTTCACTATCATTACCACCGCCACCACCACTACCATCAGCACCACCACCACCACCTCTACCACCACCACCACCAGCACCACAACTACCACCACCCCCACCACCACTATCATTACCACCACCACCACACCACCACTACCACTACCACCACCACCATCACCACCACCACTATCATTACCACCATCACCACCACCGCCACCATCATCACCACCACCACCACCACTACCGCCACCACCACTACCACTACCACCACTAACACCACCATCACCACCACTACCACAACCTTCATTACCATCACCACTGCCAT
Organism: Theodoxus fluviatilis; assembly: GCA_034096865.1. NCBI lineage: Eukaryota > Metazoa > Mollusca > Gastropoda > Cycloneritida > Neritidae > Theodoxus > Theodoxus fluviatilis. Next base: position 1,647 of record JAWQFJ010011791.1, read on the forward strand.
CACCACCACCACTACCACCACCTTCATTACAACCACTATCACCGCCATCATTACCACCACCACCATCACCACCACTACTACCTGCAACACCTTTACTTACACCACCACTGCCACTGCCATCATCACCTTTATTACCACTACTATCACCCCCACCACCATCATCACCACCACTACCACCACCATCATTACCACCACCACCACAACCACCATCACCACCACCACCACTACCACCACCACTATCATTACCACCACCACCACACCACTACTACCACCACTATCATTACCACCACCACCGCCGCCGCCACCATCATCACCACCACCACCACCACTACCGCCACCACCACTACCATCACCACTACCATCACCACCACCACCACCACCACCACCACCACCACCACTACCACCACTACCACCACCACCACCACCACCACTGCCACTGCCATCATGATTACAACCAACACTAGTCCCGGCACGGTATAACAACATTCACTCCAAGACGCTACAAGTGGAGGGACGTGCTTTTTGATAGCGGGAGAGGCAGAGAAGACTTGGGAGAGTGGCGTATTTTTGGCCAACGTGCGTGCGCTGTGACGTAGGTGTCTGGAGTACGGAATATTCTCCTCGGCTTCTCCTGGCATTCTGTGGGTCTCTGTCCTAAATAGCAGGCCGTCCCCGGCACATCCAGGCACTGTGTAGAATAATTGCCCCACACCCAGGTCTAGGTCTGCTAAGCGTTCGAAATGCAGATGCTCGCTTAAGTTTCGAGCAAGCTGCTTCTTTTAGCATGGGAATTAGGTGGGGCGCCAGAAAGGTTCTCGCGTTCTAGCCGACCATTATTTTCTTTGACTACGAATGAAATACTGCTGTTGTTTTGGTTGACAAACGTTGTCCCTCCCGATTAGATTTTCCTGGAGATATGGGATGAGAATGGTGGAGTTGTCGAAAACGAGAAGTAGGAATAGAGAGAATGACTAGTTCCAATCTTGCACAAGAAAAGTTTCACTCATCATGCAAATGATTTCACAAAAATATTTTTGTCAGTGTTGCGTCAGTATAATCTTTTCTATTGTGTTTTTTCAATTGTCGTTTTTAATGCTTGAGTTTGATTTTTAAAGAGACACACATTATTTGATCAGGAATAAGTCTAGCAAAGTGTTCAAACGAGCGATGCTTACGACTTAATTAAACAATAATTGACAATGAGGAAAAACTGAAGTTCTGACGGAATGTTAATCATATTATCTCCGCCTTAATCTCTTTGAAAAGGAAAAAAGCGACGAAAAACTGAAAAACTTACACATTTTCAACATCGAGATGTTTTAAACAGACTGAGAGAAGCAATTTTTGAGCAAATCAGAATGTATTTCCGCACAATCTGCACCATTATCCCAGACCTTCTGTATTGTGTCGGTGCTGGCGTTCCTCGAGAACCAAGCCACGTGAATGAAACAGCTCTACGGGGCAAGACGAATACGTGTGCAGGATGAATGTGATGAGAGAAGACGGGGGAAATGGGGGGTGATGAAAGTGAACGTGAGCGGAGAATTTTGTGAGGATAGGAAGGAATGGGGGCAGTGGAGGAAGGGGGAAAAGGTGAGGTGGAGGGGTGGGGAAAGGAGGAAGGGGGAAAAGGTGAGGTGGAGGGGTGGGGAAAGGAGGAAGAGGGGTAAAGGAGAAGGGAGATGATTTGGGGGTGGGGGGTGGGGGTGGAGAGAGAGAAGGGTCCATGTTGCAGTATACAAAGAGAACTAATGTTGGATACTATATATCGCTTGTTTGCAAAGACAACAATTTCTCTAAAAGCGAAATATCTACTGACAGATAGGTACGTGGAATGTACAAAACAGGGGATTCATTCATACAGAGGTCGCACGGATTTTGCTTTAAGAGACAAAATCAGACCACATCGTAAACATGTCTACCGGTTGCCAAATGAATACATGTTCAGGGAAGACTACATTCTGATAAAGTATGCATCAGTCACAGTAGTGGCTTGTTTTCTTTCACTTTTAAGTACTGTTTCATAATTCTTAGGACACGACCCATATTTGAAACTTGAGACGCAGAGCTTTGCAGTGTTCTGTATGCAAACAATGTCGACACTTAGTTATAGGAAGGCATGCCACTTTCATGACAACCAATAACATTGTTTCTCTGGAGCAAGCATGGTGCATTCCCGTTTTCGTGCACCCTCAGTGACATTTCGCGCATTCATCTCAACCAACACGCCAACATCTTTTTGAAAAACTCTTCTGCATGACGAATTTGTACGACGCAGCTCATTTCTTAGCTCTGTCGTGAACTACACAAAAACGGATGACGTAATCGTGCGTTACGAACTTCGCAACAGGGGTCTCTCAGCCTCTCTATATTGCCTGCTTGGCATGGGATTCTGTTGGCGTAGTCGAGGCGATCTGCCCAAGGCTCTGCAGATGCCAGGAGTCCTGCCTCCCCTGCTTTCTTGGCTACTGCGGGCAGAGGTGACTTTGGATAATTGCTCTGACAGAGAACAGAGCGAGCTACGCTCCAGCTGTGAAGCGACTCTTCGCCTTCCTCTAGCGTTTCTTTCCAGACCTACGATCATAAACTCCCCATGATCTGCCAGTGTTTGGTGATAGCCTGAGGAGGAAGGTGGGATGAAAAGCGAAGTTGACTGACTGGAAACTGGAGAAATGGGATGGGGGTGAGCATTGGGACCACGGGGGTAGAGAGCGCATCAATGAAAATGGAGGTGGGGAATGAACGTCATACCGTGTCATCCTATGCAAACAGCTTAATGAACGAATACCTAAAACGCAGCCGTACTCTCGCACCCGTCTGCATGCACGTATATATGTATTTCGCGAACACACACACACACACACACAGATAAAACGCGCAGATACACACATTCAAACATAGCCTGCATTTACTCACTCATTCAGCCACGCAGTCGCACATGCACTCACTCATTTTCTCTCTCTCTCTCTCTCTCTCTCTCTCTCTCTCTCTCTCTCTCTCTCGCTCTCGCTCTCGCTCTCGCTCGCTCGCTCGCTCGCTCACTCACTCACTCACTCACTCACTCACTCACTCAGTCAATCAACCAAACAATCAACCAACCAAACAATCAATCAACAACACTGCATCAGTATGAAGCGACTGTCAGGTCCATCAGTGACGTCAGTGCAAAGACGTAAGCAACATCTCTTTCCATGAAGTAACGAAACGAGATCACCAACCCGCAAAAACACGCCCAACCGAAGCATCAAAGGCTCCAAGATTGCATTAGCGGGTGGAAAAGTGAGAAACGAGGCAAAGGAAAAGGGAGAGATAAGGATGTAAGTAAAACAAAGCATGCAATGCGATACAGCAAAAAGCGCGGGGAACTGACAAGGGCTAAAAAGGGATATAAAAACTGAATAATTTCACGTCAAAAATAGCCGAGAGCAACCCAAGAGGTTCCAAGGAAAGATAATCTGATTGTGTACAGGTGGAGAGCGTATATTTTCTCAGGGGCTAAAGAAAGTAAGGAAAACAGACCAAAAATAGTTTCGTGTACCCTTGTCGAAAATGTACTCGATGCGAATAGGGAGGGAGGGAGAGAGAGAGAGAGAGAGAGAGAGGAGAGAGAGAGAGAGAGAGAGAGAGAGAGAGAGAGAGAGAGAGAGAGAGAGAGAGTGAAAGAGAGAGAGAGAGAGAAAGAGAGAGAGAGAGAGAAAGAGAGAGAGAGAGAGTGAAAGAGAGAGAGAGAGTGAAAGAGAGAGAGAGAGGGAGAGAGAGAGAAAGAGAGAGAGAGAGAAAGAGAGAGAGAAAGAGAGAAAGAGAGAGAGAGATGAAATACCAATCTCTCGTTTTTGTTTTTCTTTGAGTATTGAAAGTTTGGTATTTCAGTCAACGATGTGAACATCGGGCCATGATAAAATCAATCCTATGATAACAAACTCCACTTCCGAGTCGGTGGTTTACGGACGAGAAAGACTACATGATTCTCAAAGCTTATCAGTCCATGTGGTCTTTTTTAACGCATTACTACACTGAATTTCTACGGAAAACTAGATGTTTGATAGTAATAACATTGTTGTATGTCAATATGCATGTAAAAAACACAAGGACTTTTTCAACTTCATCTTTGCTTACCATTGAGATAACAAGATTTACTTTATATTTAAAATCAAGTGTTCAGCAACTGAAAACAGGTTTGTGTGTAAGAGTGTAATGGTAAGCCACAACTGCACACCGCAAAACGTGGATTCCCGTCCACAAATCCAAAGCCAAACATCATGGAGTTCAGCATGAACGCCTCCCTCTTTCCCTGCCCCACAATTTCCAAGGGTGATGAACCAGTCGTTGTTTCTTAGCCTTCACCGAGAATACACTACTTGGACTGATCTCATTGAGGCATCTCAAACCATTGATCTGACGGCTGTAGGAATTCGCATTCCAGCGTCCAACTTGACGAGGTCAAGAAAAATTACGAGAAGGTGGCTCCTTCTGACTGACCAGGAAAAGCAAGATCTTTGTGTCCAATACCCAGACTGTGGCAGTAGCAAATTTGATTGCTCAATACTTGCTCAACGCTCCCTGCAAAAGATAAAAATGATCAAGGGCTACACGAAACAAAGGAAGAAAAGATCGTAGCGTCCACTGGCGGAAGTAAGTAACCTTTCTGTCCGCAACCAATCAAGTGGGATTGGTCGGAGTGAGAAGACACGGGTATACGTCCCTGGTGCGTGAAGTTTTATGGATCCTAGATAATTGAGGCGAGGACTGGCGTATTCTCCCTGGATACTTCTTCTTAGGTTCTGATCGTTCCAGAAAGTTCCACTCTTCCCGTTTCGATTCCCCGAGAGCTTTTATGTACGGCCCTCCGAGCCAGATTAGTTTTTAGAGTTCCCTTTAGTCCTCGACAAGAAAATGACAGCCATAAAGGATCCTTTCGGCGGTAATTGCAGCAGAAGGAAAAAGCCGCTCTTTAAAGTGGATTATTCGACCAACATTTAATTGTTTCGTTCCTATATTAGGCTCTCAGCCTCAGTTCATATCTGTTCTTCGTGGGCTGATAGAAGATCTATGAAGTCCCAGAGAGGACTTGCATACTGCTGCTTTCTTGACGTGTTCTTTGAGAAAGAGTATGGTTTTTCATCCCCAATCCCACTCTTTCCCTTTCCTCTGTTCCTCTCTTCAACTCTCTCCCGAATCCTTTTGTTTTTCCTCGTGCACTTGTCTATCCCGCATCTCGCTCTTTCTCTCTCTCTCTCATCTCTCTCACACACGCACGCACACACACACACACACACACACACACACACACTCATACACGCACACACACAGACGCATGCACACACACACACACACACACACACACACACACACACACACACACACACACACACACACCACTTTTTCTCTCAGATTAAGCCACATGTTGATACCAACGTGAAACGACAGCAACGCAAAATATTATTTCTGAAGAAAACTCGTCAGGCTTGATATGAATGCCTCGTCGCATCGTGCTCCCACTAACCTCGAGTCTCAAAGAAAGCACTTAATTTCTAGTCTGCTGCGTTTCTCTCCTCTTCCCGCATTCGCACACCAACAGTCTGTACAAGTACGACTGTGGAGAGGAGCAGGAAAAATATACATGACGCAGGCAAGGAAATGAGATCGCTCCCCCATCTGGATGACCAAGCCACGATAGGTTGCTTGACATGTGCTTCAGACACTCAGAACTCGTGTACCCTAAGAGGGAGGGAAGATGGACTCTGCTCGGATGGTTCATCTGATGACGTCATCACGGGGCGCGCGTGGCTCTGTGCCAATAGATAGAGCTTATCTCGGGTTATCATAACAGGCGGAGAGGTCGCGGCGGTCTCCA
>JAWQFJ010011798.1:0-17460 GCA_034096865.1 Theodoxus fluviatilis
AATTATATGCCGTTGCAAGTGGTTGTCTTACTTGAGAGGAAACATTAGATTTATACTGGAAATGTTACAATTCAGATGCCAGAGTGGGAGGACGGCGCAATAGCCAGGGGTCACGCTAATGCAAGGAGTGATTGACAGGGCAGCTGCACTAACAATCAGACCTCAGCAGAGAAGGGGTCACAGAGCGGTCAGCTGGTCAGCTTGCCTTACAGAAGGATGGGGGAGGGGGTTGGAGAGAGGTCTGACACACAGGATTGGGGGGTGGGGAGACAGAAGCAGGGATATTTCAATAGAGGATGAACACAGCAGATGTACAATACACTTTGTGATAGGTGCACCTTATGAAATGGACACAGTAGATGTACGATGCACTCGGTGATAGGTGCACCTCATCACATTTCTCTCTCTCCTTTTCCTGTCTCTCTCTCTCTTCTCTCTCTTGGCGTTCTTTTCTCTCTCTCTCCTTCTCCTCTCTCTCTTGTCTTTCTCTCTCCCTTTTCTCTCTCTCTTCCTTTTCTCTCTCGAGGCGCTCTTGTCTCTCTCTCTCCCATTTCTCCTCTCTCTCTTGTCTACGTTCCTTCCATTCTCTTTCCCTCTCTCTCTCTCTTTCTGCTCTTTCTCTCTCTTCTCTTTCTCGATTGTCTTTTCTCTCTCTCTCCTTTTCCTGTCTCTCTCTCTCTTCTCGACGGTCCTCCAACTCCATCTCTGAATTGATCACTACTTTTCGACCGGCTAGGTCATTGCCTAACATAACATCAACACCTGGAACAGGTAACTCCTTCAACACGCCAACTACTGCGTGACCACAATAAACATTTGTCTTCAGCCTTACTTCATGTAAGGGAGTGGAATGACCCATACTGCCAACGCGTGACAACATCACTACACCACCCAAGCCTGTCAATCGAACTCTCTCCCCAGTGTCCGACTCTCCCCAGTCTGACAGAACCCCAGACCGCACTAGCGTAATTTGTGCGCATGTACAACGGCGCACCTTGACAGGTACTTCTTTGTTCCCCACACACAATTTTCCCCAAGACTCGAAGGGAGCAGAGCACTCCTCAACAACTTCCTTCACCGGGCAGGCCAGTTGATTCACTACGCCACACTCACGTGTCTCCATCTTCGCTCCCTCCACAATCTCGCACACGGGTCTACTCTCTTTTGGCACCATACCAAGACTTCTCACCAACGTCACACGAGCTTTGGCATTCGCAGTCAACCCCATTCCACACTCACTAGCCAAGTGTCCGGGTTTTAGACATCGATAGCAAACTCTAGGTGACCTGCTCGCACTTCGTTTCTCATCTCTCGTCTTTCTCTCCTTCCCACAATCATAACTCAAGTGCCCAAATCTAAAACATCGATAACACTTGACATCTCTCTTCCCACTGGATAAATTAGCCATGACTGTACCAGAATCAAACACAAGAGTTTCCCCAAAAATGTTCAGTGGCTAAAAATCATCAAAAAGGGTGAAAGAATCTATATTGCATGAGTTAAAACAGTCAATCTAACTCATTCACATGCACGTAATGGAAAGCATGCTGTCAACACATCCTAAGCTGTCTCAGTTGCTATGGTAAGCAGAGTAGCGTCCCTTGAATCTTCACTCGCAGATTTCAACCAACAATATGTTTCTGCGAGGTCTATGCACTTTCTTGTTTTAAGAAAACAGGTTATCATAAAATTAATTCATTCAAACACCAGTACAAATGATCTATCACTGGTACTCAGAATTTCTCAACAAGAAATCACGTCACGTCAATCATAGACACTGACAATGGCTTTTAACCAACTCAATTTGTCATGAATTCATTTCGACATTTTTGCTTCTTTTCATGAAACAAAAATAATTTCGGACGATGCCCCCAAATGTGGCGTTCCTCCTCCCCAAGCAAGAATCCCCTAGACAATACGCACTGCGCCAAGAGCCTTTGTGTCTATTCATAAAAACACGTAAGAGGAGGAACGTCACACAGACCCTCTTCACCTTACAAAATGCGATGGAACTCGCTTCAACATCTTTATGAAAAAACCTCAAAGGGCATCAGCAGACAGAGTAAATTAAATCAAATATCAACATACACTGTAATATCTTTAACACAAGTGGCAAAAATCCAGCTTTTGCATGAAATTGGATACAATCTATTGTAAAAACTGTCAATGTCATGAATCAGTTACTGAAAACACATTCATCACATTCACTGTATGACCTACCTTACATCCACTGTTTTATTGGATTCATGGTCAAAGATGTCAAAAGCTTCGGTTATTTTCTTCTGCACCTCATTGAAGAGTGAATCTGAAAATGAATGTTTACAAATAAATCAGGCATAGGATAGTTGAAATGTAGTGTGTTGAACCAGTGGTTTCATGCTTTATCAATCAAGCACAAAGAAGATTTTGTAAAGACACTTCATCACTATGCACTTTTGGATGAATTACTTAGATAAGACATGAATTCATAAACATCTGCTCTGACAAGATCAGAAAACAAGTCTTGTGTACATAAAACACCAAAAGATGTATAACTCATCACCATAAGATAGTAATCAAATTAAAAAAACAAACTAAACAATTCTTCAAAGAATAAACGCTAAAAAATATCCTTCCTTGCTCTCTTTTCTAAATGAAATTAAGTGAGAGGTATGTAATGTCACTGATCTCAATGATACACAAGGCAATATTTAATACATTGGCTAAAACCACTTCTGGGAGTAAACTTTTCACAGAGGAAAAAAGTGTATCAATGCTATGCATCCCTACAATTACTATTCTACCATTTCTATGATTAGAATCACTACCCTTTGTAGTAAGTAAAACACATGAAATACTCATCAGTAGCATGCATCTATCTTCTTGGCTTTTAAAGGAAACATGCATGAAGTGTAATGTAAAGCTATTCACACAATTAAGGATTTTCGCAAGCAAATTTTTTAATAAATAGAAAATTTAAGCAAATATATAAGTACACATCAAAGTTTTAAAATACAAACAGGCAATGGGTACCTGATATATCCACATTCTGATGTAATCTATACACAAGAGAAGGGTTTTCTCACACTTGACATTCACTTCAAAGAAGGGATTTTGTGTAATGCATAACTGTATTATGTGCACTGAAATTATTGATGGATCATTACTAATTTGTCAAGAGTGCCATTATTGTGGTCCATTCCTGATTCTCTGCTATACAACACAAGCCAATGATATTGTAAATTGAGCGACCAAATAGCATATTGTAAGCCATCTAATTTTCTATTATATGTAATTAAACATGTAATATGCCAAAAACAACAGCTAAAAAAATAAGTGAATAGTACTCAGCACCACCACTTCAAATAAGAAATGGGGGGAAATTATCAGTATAAAGAACAAGTTCAATGAAACAAAAGCAACAACAACAGGATAAAACAAGAAGGGCAAAGCCCATACGACTCACATGCTTGACCTTGACCTTTACATGACCTTGACCTTCAGGTGACCTTCAAGGTCAAGGTCAAACAACTAAACCTACGAATGACATCATTCACTAAGAAATGGTTTACACTTTTTCCTACCAAAATACATGTGACCTTGACCCAAGGTCAAGGTCATCCAAGGTCATGCAACACAAAGCTGTTAATTCAAGACATAGGAAGCACAATGGTGCTTATTGGCACTTTCTACCATGAGATATGGTCACTTTTAGTTGTTCACTACCCCATTTTGGTCACATTTCATAAGGGTCAAAGTGACCTTGACCTTGATGATATGTGACCAAATGTGTCTCATGATGAAAGTATAACATGTGCCCCACATAATTATTAAGTTTGAAACAGTTATCTTCCATAGTTCAGGGTCAAGGTCACTTCAAAATATGTATGCAATCCAACTTTGAAAAGCTCCTGTGACCTTGACCTTGAAGCAAGGTCAACCAAACTGGTATCAAAAGATAGGGCTTACTTTGCCCTATATACCATATATAGGTCAGGTATCCAATCTCAAAAACTTCAGAGAAAATTGAGAAAATGTGAAAAATGACTGTTTTTAAGACAACATTTATGGCCCCTGCGACCTTGACCTTGAAGCAAGGACAAGTCACTATGTATGTTTTTTGAGGCCTTGTCATCATACACCATCATGCCACATTTGGTATTGATAGACTTAATAGTCTCCGAGAAAAGTCCAACGTTAAAGTTTTCGGACGCCCGGACGCCTGGACGGACGAAACGGGTGAGTACATAGACTCACTTTTGCTTCGCATGTGAGTCAAAAATGGTTAGAAAAAATGGGAAGTAAAGGATGTTATGGCATACCTGTATAGACATGTTACCATCATGATTGGGAATATTCAAATCAAAATAGGAAAATAAACAAAGGAGGTTTTTGTTGTTAATTTAACACATAATTGGTCTTTCCTGAGTTACCTGTCTCTTTATCCACACTGTCAGCCACTGAGCAACACAAATCAACATTTATCAAACATCATACATTTCCACACAACATACCTGAATTTCAATACTGCACAAATAACAATTTGACTTCATTTAAGCACAAAACATTTCCAGGAACATAATATGAGATAAAATCAAGCTTTCAGTAAAGCAACATAACACTGGTTGATTATCATACATCAAATTTCAACAGATTATGATCAAGATTTCCTGACTGACAGCTTGTGATGAACAACTGGGAATATTATAAGTGGCACCTGCTCACAGATTCACACTGCCAACACTCAGCTACTCCTGTCACACTTTTTTTTGCTTCTGTAAAGGTGTTGCTGTTGTGGTCAATAGTATCCTGTTCATGGCATGATTTTATCAGCAAATTAAGCTAGCAAATGTAAGTATGTAAGTATGTAAGTAAGTACAAGTGTGGACTTATTGTGAAGGATGTGTTCTTGCCCATGTGCATGAGTGCATGTGAAATTTTGCGACTGTAAAAAAAATGTGGTTCAGCACTCATGAATGAGGGCATGTAGATGCATTTAAGTGTGCAAGCATGCTTGCATGCATGCACGTGTGTATGTGTGTGCCTGTGTGTGTGTTTGTGTGTGTGTGTGTGTGTGTGTGTGTGTGCGTGTGTGTGTGTGTGTGCTTTGTGCTACATTAAATCAAAGTGTAACTTTTCATTTGTTAATTCTTTGGTACCAGTGTTTCATAATTCACCCTTGTTAGATATTTCCTTTTGTTTGTTTGTCTGTTGTTTTCCCAGTTATTATACACTTCATACTGATGCAGTGCAATAATTATATGTTGTAAAATTGAATGTGATCGACGCATCTACAGAACACTTGAAGCATTTCGAATGAGTCTGAGCCTCTAACCACTAACCACTGTGTTTAGAACATCATTATGTGAGGGTATCTTGCCAAGACAATGGAAGGATGCAAATGTAACTCCTTTGTTCAAGAAAGGTGAAAAGTGTAAACCAGGAAATTACCGACCAGTGTCCCTAACAAGCATAACGTGTAAAACTATGGAAAAAGTTATAAGAGACTCACTATTTGAGCATTTGGAAAGTAATGGCTTACTAACAGAATGTCAACATGGATTTGTATCAAATGACCGCCGTCAAAGAGTGAAAGTAAATGGTACTCTATCAGATTGGGTGGAGGTTATAAGTGGAGTGCCACAAGGCAGTGTTTTAGGTCCAGTTTTATTCGTGGTTTTTATAAATGACCTCCCAGAAGTTGTAGAAAGCCTATGTAGCATGTACGCTGATGACACGAAAATCTACCGATCGGTGGACACTGTTGAGGACTGTGCGAGGTTGCAGAAAGACCTGGATAATCTTACAGCTTGGGCTGAGAAATGGCAAATGAAATTTAATGCAGATAAGTGCCAGGTGTTACAATTTGGACATAAAAATGAAAAGCATGTGTACGATATGAAAACGTCGGACGGAGGGGGCAGAGTAAAACTTGGCAGTTCAAGTGTGGAAAGAGACCTGGGTGTACACATTGACAACAAGCTTAAGTTCTCCAAACACGTTGAGACTCAAACCAACAAGGCGAACAAGATTCTAGGCCTCGTGAGGAGATCATATGAATATATAGATCTGGAGTCAATGAGACTGTTGTTCACAGCACTCGTGAGACCTCACTTGGAATTTGCTAACAGTGCTTGGAGTCCACGTTTTGAAAAAGACAAAAGGCTTATTGAAGGTGTGCTTCGCAGAGCAACAAAATGTGTCCCTGGCTTGAGAGACAAGGACTACGAAGAGCGCTTGAAATCCCTAAAGATACCTAGTATGTGTTACAGAAGAGTGAGAGGAGACTTGATAGAAGTGTACAAGTTCATGCATGGCGTGTATAATTGCAAGAATTTTTTCGAACTCAACCAGCTATCCACTACTAGAGGACACAGGTATAAGTTAAAGAAAAACTCCTACAGAACAAGTGTGAGAGAGCACTTCCTCGCCAACAGAGTAGTCGACACTTGGAATGCATTGGACAAGGAAACGGTGGAGGCGCCGTCATTAAACAGGTTCAAAAACAGAATTGACACTGTGTTCAAAGACTACATGTACTGTGTTGATGTTGGCCACCCACTGTTGCCACGTATACCACTCTCTGCCACTTATAAGCCACCGGAAGAAAAGTCTAGAGAATAGGCACGATCTTTTAAGATCGTTAGAACTAGGCTAGTAAAAAGAGAGAATAGCCAAAAGTACTGATCAAAAGATCAGATATAGGCCTCGCGGCCTAAGACATCTGAAGACATATTATTATTATTTATTATTATAAGTCACCAACTGTTTCTGCTATTTAACTTTTTATACTCAAGCCGGTGTTGGTTGTGAGGTCATCCTGTCAAATTGGGCAGACTTTATGGGCGGAGAACACCCGTAACTTGTTAACAAATATTATACACAAATATAGGTTTTTTTCTTTTTGGAATGCTTGTCCTCGTGGTATTTATATATGTTTATATACATACACATATAAAAAGAAACTAACCTCTTAAATGAAGTACCCTCACCACTGATCACGGCTAGGGCTAGGCTATAATAAATAATATAGTCTTCGGCGAACACGTAAGTTCTTCTTCTCTTCTTTCTTTAGTCTGCCGCCTTCAACAATGTGAAGATTCTGCAAACACCCGGTTTTTCACTCCTGGGTGGGGAGTTGTGCGTGCTGGGTATATTTTTTCTGTGGCCGGCACTCACCCGTCAAGGACATGAGCGTCAGGATCTTTATAGTGCGCGATTGATGTTGTGCATGCGTATCACACACAAGTTCGTGGGACTATTAAAAACTAACTCTAGAAAACATTATTAAATAATTGATATGGATACATTGACATAAAGTAATGAAAATTTTACTCAGAAATTCGATTACAATTGGTTCTTAAATAGATGGACTTTACAAGACGCATTACCTGCATTTTCCTTGTTTTCGTCCGTAGTGCCCGCCATATTGTTTACCAGGGTTGCTAAAGGCTCAAAGATCGCGCCAACGACAAAGATAAAAAAATGATACGGAATTTTTTAAAAGCATAACTGCATTATTTCTAAGTCAGAATACTCCAAAAAGCTTCGTAAAAGTAATTTATAAAGTGATATAATTGATGTTGTCCAATAACTTTTCTAGGGTTGCTTGAGCATATCTAAAAACTTCATTGCATTGGAAACGAATCGAAGTATTAACGTGGCCCTTAAAATTAAACCTTCTAACTTACCTGTCTGGTTGCCCGTTTGTCTACCTGTTTGTTGTTGTTGTTTGTCTGTATATATGGTAATAACGACAAAAACTGAAAGAGACTAAATCGTTAATAATAACTGCATGCAGATTACGAGTGAAGGCATTCACATTTCCGTTAAAAAAAAACCACACTAATACAGCCATTTATATATCTAATTTCTATTGAAATATTTTCTTCACTCCTTGGCTCTTCTTCTTCTTCTTCTCGGCTTAGTGAAAGATTAGTGTTACTGTCTAATATATTGCCCATATCAAATGAAGTGGAGTCACTCGTTAATTCCTTCATTCTCATTGCTTTTTACTCGAAAATATTTAGAATTAAGTTTCTCTTTTTTGTTCTGAGTGAACGGATGTTTTTTTTCTCGCGCAGTGATGAATTTTCTCCAATGTTGTGAAACCGATTGATGAACGCTAATTGTGTGTGTGTGTGTGTGTGTGTACGTGTGTGTGTGTGTGTGTGTGTGTGTGTGTGTGCGTGCGGACGTGTTTACACAATTTTGAGTTGCAAAACTAATTCGTTTCATCCCTCTGAACAAGTGAAAGCAATGAACATCTTGCACGATTGCTGTACCACTCATGGTAAATGCGCAAAGGACAGAGCGGGAAAAGGACGAACAAAAACCCCCCTTTATTTTACAAGGATGGTGAATTAGGCAGTAGTGCGTCTTTCTTACATTCTGCCCTATAGGCAAAATATTCAAATGTAGTGCAAGAGGGAAGTGAGATCGACAGACAGACAGATCGACACAGACAGACAGACAGACAGACAGACAGACGGACGGACGGACGGACGGATAGAGAGAGGAGGGGGATGGGGATGGGGGTGGGGGTGGGGTGGGGAGGAAGAGTAATCTAATTCTATAATATATATAGAAAAGTTCTCACGGCACAAATAATGCATTACTATTTTGCAGAAAAAATTGCACAAGTGGTTCAACATAATTGTTACACTGAACATATGGCACTACATACTTTATTCTGATGTCTTCATAAGCTGAACATATGGCACTACATAGCCTACTTTATTCTGATGTCTTCATAAGCTGAACATATGGCACTATACATACTTTATTCTGATGTCTTCATAAGCTGAACAGTCCAAAACAAAATACATGTACTGCTCATCTGAAGCTTTTTCATGACATGCTGGACATAAAATTTCATAATTCCCTGTACAATATCTCTAATACATTGTTAGTTTACAATACCCCAGCGAAAGCATATCAAGACATTCACGAAAACTTTTCTGTTCAAAGTTCAATTTCCAATGATTGTTTTATACTCCCTATGCTGCACGAAAGGGTTACTCCAATTCAAATCGGATTCTCAACTAACACTAAACCTTTTTATCAATAGTTCTCCGCACGTTTGTAAAAAGGTGCGTTCATTCGCCACTTCTTGAGCCATCCAGGCATTTTAAATCCCATTTTCCCTTATAAGGCTGTCTGAACTTGTGAAGCCCAATCATTAGTATCTGTGTTTTTCAACATTTATATGTACATCATGTTCGGGAATCTGCTATAACTATTATAAGTCCATTTTCATGATGTTTAGCCAATATTTGATGGATCTTATAACAGCATTGATATATGCAGAGAGAGAGAGAGAGAGAGAGAGAGAGAGAGAGAGAGAGAGAGAGAGAGAGAGAGAGAGAGTAGAGAGAGAGAGAGAGAGAGAAGACAGACAGACAGACAGACAGACGGGCAGAGAGAGAGAGAGAGAGAGAGAGAGAGAGAGAGAGAGAGAGAGAGAGAGAGAGAGAGAGAGAGAGAGAGAGAGAGAACAAAACTAAACTGAACTTTATTCACAGGCCGACTACCCACTGAATATGAATAGTACATCAACAAGTATAATGTCTTTTCTCACATGGATCAGCTCTACGAATCATGTAGCAGTTGATACATTCATGAGGCTGCTACATAGCTGTCACATTCGTGTTCTCTTCTCCTCATAATCATATATAGCATACTATATGTACATCGATACTTATAAATCTGGTTATTGGTAACTTTTGGAAGAAAGCTTATATTTCTACTTGATTGTATATGACATTGTATATATCTCTCTCAGAGACCAGCATATTAGCTGGAGTTAAATAGGAAATGTTTCTCCTCTTCTGTCTCTTTACAAACTGTACACGTTATGTCCCTTGTTTCATTGCAGCCACAACATTGACTGGCTTTGTCCAGTAATACCTATTTGAAAGTGCACGAATACATAGAAACTTTTTAATAGTCAGAAGTTTGATTCGTTTCCTGACCAAATACGTTTTTGAAAACAGAATACAATGAAAATGAGAGAGAGAGAGAGAGAGAGAGAGAGAGAGAGAGAGAGAGAGAGAGAGAGAGAGAGAGAGAGAGAGAGAGAGAGAGAGGGAGAGAGAGAGAGAGAGAGAGACAGACAGACAGAGAGAGAGAGAGAAGTGCAAAAAGAACTCTGATTGTAAGGGCACAGCACTGTGTAAATATGTAAATCCGAAATAAATAAATGAATTGCCATTATGTTATATGTATTCCACTCTGCAGTGCTTTTATGCGTTGTCATAGGTTACGTTTCGGTAACACTTCACAAACCGGAAAAGAGACTATATAATGAACTCATGGTTTCAGCACAAGACCTTTGCTCCTGTTTTTGTTCTCGAGATAGCTATGATGAATAAGCTCCCTTCTGCGTAGATGCGTCATCGATACTTCCAATACTTGGCAGGCCCATTCGTCTACTTGCTTGGAGCAGATTGTTGCTCTTTGAAGATGAAGGAGGCCTCCAGATCTCGGTGACCTAGAGGCATGGGAGGTCGACAGTTGTCGACGATGCGGTCATCCTTGTCATCATAGCATAGGGTCCTCAGGGATTCCATCTGCTTACGGGACACCTCGGTCACATGCTTAAAGATGATCCAGGTGACGCTTTCGTAGAAGGGGGGCGTCGTGAGCGACCCGACGTAGGTCCAGTAGTCCTTGGTGTTCTCTGGCAGTAGCTGGGACGGTTTGAAGCTGACGACGACGTCTTCCGTGTTCCTAAAGGGGATTTTGTCTATCACTTCTTCCAGTTTGGCAAAGACGGGATTCTCGTGGCCCACGCTGAGAAAAACAGCCAAGACTGCCAACCCGTCAGGCTTGTCCAAGGCATCTTGAATGCTTTTGTACTTGTGCGCGTTCCAGTGGACGAAGTGGACCTCCCCCGGGAACACCTTGCCATAGATCTTGTGCTCCGACCCTTTCGTGTCCTTGGATCCCCAGTGGAAGTGGAAGTTGTCCAGGCGGAAAACTGAAGACAGGGGGCCTCCGTGCACCTCTGAGAACATTTTGCAAACAGCCTGCAGAGTAAGGCCCGTGTTGCGCAGGGGTAGGTACGTCTCGGCCTGGTAGTTGATGACCAGAGGATTCTGGGCCAGCTTCTCCTTGTACACGGCCACTTCGGGATTGATGTCGATGGGAGACTGGCGGTGACCGGTTTTGACAATAGGGTACTCGTGTTGCCACACATCTGGGCCGTAGGAGAATTTGGATCTGGTCAGCAGCAGGCTGGGCTCCCTCGTCGTTCTTCCCAAGTCCGGCTGCTTATTCCTGTAGAGCCAGGAAGTGGTTGAGCTTTGCAGCCCCGAGAGGAGGGACAGCCTCTGGCGTAGAAGGTGACACAGGGCTGCGGACATTGCCATTGCGATGTGTAGACTGAAATTTTAAACACTACTATACTGTAACGGAATTTAAAACTCTTGATTTTGCCGACTGCTTACGGATTAGACGAGAAAGAGATGTGTTCACGTGGTGCAAAGTAAAGTCAGTAGGTCATATAGAGTTCACGTCTTGTGTATGGGCAGGCTGTGTGCAGTGCTAGATTGTGAAGGCAGCCTTGATCCGACTATGGCACCATGTATTGACCTGGGTTTTCTGGGGGAGAAAAGAAGAAGAAAGTAAAACGCCAAGGAATCTAAATGGCTTGAATGATTAAATGGACAGTGTAAAATCAAAGGAATTGCATGGAACAGTTTTTAAGGTAGTTGCGACTTGAAATGATGTGAGAGCATGCACAATCACTGAATAAATTAGTGCAAACATGCAAATGATGTGTGAAAGACTGAATGAGCAGTAGTGAAAGGATGATTTTTCTTTTTGATGGTAAATAAATTGTCTATGGTGGGCAGAAAAAAGGATCGGTTGGGTTACCGTAACGGCAACTTTTTTTCCTTTCCTAATCACAACTTGAGCCCGGCGCTGTTTGTTGAATGCACTTTCTGTCTGTATATATTTATTTTTTCCTCTTAAAAGGTTCATGAATAAATGTGAATTGGGTAAACTTGAGGTCTTTGTTTGATTATTTGACAATTTCCTATGATGTGGTGACACATGTAATGCAGAAATGCATTTGTAAATATTTAATATACATTTAACTAATTCACATTTCCATTCACTCATATACTTTGTGTGTGTGTGTGTGTGTGTGTGTGTGTGTGTGTGTGTGTGTGTGTGTGTGTGTGTGTGTGTGTGTTTAGCATGTCTGACAAAATGTTGAGACAACTGAGGAATTAAAATAAAATTAATAATAATAATTATAATAACAACAACAACAACAATAATAATGATGATAATATTAACAATAATCTGGTGTCTTCCTGTGTGGTGTGTTATGTATTACAAATTTATTCATCGTTACTATCCATTCAGCAATCATGTGCAGTGGTTTTAACTGGCATGCTTGTTTCTTTTGAGCTACTCTGCATTGTCATCATCAGAAAAGTCTGCTTTGTCTCTATGGTGCAGCTCAGACAGGTGGGGTAACGGTGTAACACAAAATGAATACCTTTTTTCTCATTGGTTTTTCCTCAACCATTATCAGCAAATACTTTCTAACATCAAAATCAGAAACTGTATAGAAAAAGACTTCAGATAAGCTAGATTGGCAATGAAAATTCAGAATGCAGTGGTTTAAAAAAAATCCCTATTCCCCCTTTTTGTCATCAACACTGGAGAACCATTCATACAGATCAACACTAGAGGACCATCCATACACATCATCACTGGAGAACTATTCATAAACATCAACACTGGAGAACCATTCATACACATCAAATCAACATTAGCCAACAACACCAGTCTTTGAATTATTTTTGTGCTTTTTTCTCGGCTATTTGTAAAAATAATGTTTAAAATTTATATTTTTATTACCTATCTCTTTGAGACTCCAGTCACTACATCCTAAACCCACAACCATGGGTGACTAGTGGAAAACCCCATCTGTTTACATGAAGAAATGGGACTTCTCTCTCTCTCTCTGTGTGTGTGTGTGTGTGTGTGTGTGTGTGTGTGTGTGTGGTCACATCAATTTTGACTGTTTGACTGAACCTTTTACTGTGAACAAAGACCTTAAATTGGTAATGGTGGTGTTCGTGTTGGAACTGGTGGTGGTGATTGTACTGTATGTGTACCCTCACCAAACTCCGATGTAAGGACTTAGCTCAAAGTGAAAGGTTCTGTTGAACTTTATTTATTGTGAATGATACAGTTACTTTCGTTTTGGGAACTGAGGAAAAAGCTCCAGGTCACATTAATTAATTTCAATTAACTAGGCCTAAATCACTCTTGACACTTGTTTCTGGTTGGACCTAAAGCCAATTAGCTGCGCGTGCGTTTGAGTGTTCGCGTTCACATGTGCGCATATGCACGCGTTTCTCTGTGTGCGTGCGTACGTACGTGTGGTGTGTGTGCACGTGTGAATGAGTGTATGCGCGCGCAAGCGCGTGTGTATAAAACCCATGTAGAGTATCAGCAAAATAATACGCAGTAGTTGCTGGAAGCGTCGTTCGAGATCCCTCGAATCCCACCTTTTCTCCCTCTTCCCAGCTGAATTGTTTGTTATGACATTTGTACTTATTGCTACGAACGTTGTAAATGATTACGTTGATAAGAAGTTATAACTATAACTATAAGCGAAAAATGGTAGCTAGTCTGAAACTGCGAAAATCTCGCGCGCACTAAGCGAAAAATTGATAGCTTAGTCCGAAAACGCGAGATTTCCCGCAGTCTCAGATTGGCTATTATTTTTAGCTTATAAACTCTTTTCAGCGATTTCATTTATAAATTCATTAGGACATATAAATTCCGAACACAGAGATACTATATTCACTATAGTCTTAGCCACGCTGAATGGGACATATATTCACCTATCTCAATGTTTTTGCTATCAATCATTCAATGATGGTTCATCTGCTTTAAATTTGTCAGTTTGAAACCCAACTCGCAGCGTCACGTACACGCGGCTTAGGACAGAGAACAACGGAAGCCGGCTCCGGGGGAGCCGAAATAACTTTTTGCACGCTACGTATTGTGTTAAATGAATATAAACAACACAACTGCCATAAAAACTCTTACAGCACCTAATGTGTCGTGTGTCTGGATAAATTCCATGCAAAGATAACGTGCAAAAGCGTAAAATAGCAGAAAGGGAGTGCCGGAGCCGCTGTTGTTACTGCAATGGTGAGTGTACTTCCGACTAATAATAGTAATATTGCTCAAATATCCTGGAAAAGTATTGAAATATGGTTCAAATACCACCTGTCTCATTCTATCGTTTATCATTATTATAAATACATGCAACATTGCGTGTGATAAAAAAAACAACTTGTATCTGCAGATTTAGCTGATCTTCGCAGATCGTGTACGTATTTCGTTTCGTTTTGAAACTGATTTCATATTTCACATTTTATAATGACGCTGCATGTGCGACCGCGACCCGCCATATTGCTTTGGGTGGTGCGGTTACATCGAGGTCACCATTTTCATAGCTGTTTTCACCAGGCAATATTATTTTGATTCTGCAACTGCACGAAGATGAGTGACATAGATCCCACCAAGCTGAAAGTTGCAGAGCTCAAAGATGAGCTGAAGAACCGTGGTTTGGATACGAAAGGGAACAAAGCTGTACTTGTGAAACGACTGAAACAGGCTCTCAACAAAGAGCAAGGCATTTCAGGTAGAAGCTAACATCTGCGCGAAGACTGTTCTTGCTAAAGTGTAGTACATTATGTGATTTAGTCATTGATATGAAAGAGTATCTTGTTTTCTGCTCACGTTTTGCAACAAACGTTACCTGTCTCGCTTGCACACTTGTGCGTCAAATGCGGCGTATTTGGGTCACGTGGTCGCACAACTGATTATGGCGGGGATACCGCAGAAGGCGCATCCGTTGAAGAGTAATGTTCTCTTATTTGATTTCCCGCAGCAAGTTTCGTGTTTTTTGGATTACTGAGATGTTATCAATTACTGAATTTTTGTCTTTTGCTGTTGGGATGAAGGCATAGAATCAACGTTCGGAGTTTCAAAGAGTGGAGTTCAGTGATGACACTCATAGTCATACTACAAGCTAGTCATTCATAGTCATAGTCAGACTCATAGCGTCCTTTCTTGGCCATATTTCTTATACATCAGTCTCTTAAGTTTAATTATGATTTTAAAAGTGGAAAATGTGATATTGGAAATAGTGTTATGTTTCAGTCGTTAGTTAGCGTACGGGAAAACTCGTAAAATGCGGATATTGTTTTAAATTATTTTGCACCCGGAACATAGTCCGAAAACGGTGAAAGGCGTTACGTTGTCAGTATGTACTTGCTCTAAACATTCAAACCCAGAGTAATGCAAAAAATTGGCGCACAAAGGCTTGAACTTGGCTAATGCAGTGGTTGAAATTCATCGATCTTAATTTAGATATAAAGTTATGGATGGAGCAGTTTTAGCAATATTTATTTATCTCATTTTATGTATTTAAATTAAATGCATTTTTAACATGTTACCTTGGCATCCATACTGGGAATGTTTGGTCTGTCAGGACTATATAAAAACACACTCCTACATTTCAAGAATAAGACATCTACCCTTTTCTCTGCACATGGCCTTTCTATCCTACAATATATAGCAAAATTTAGAAGGTAATTCAACGCTTTTCTGCATTGCTCTCTTGGCAAAAAACATGGGATGGGCCTGGCTGGGGCTCACCCAACATTGCAACGTTTAAAAATATCTGAAAAATTCACTCCATCGCCAGAAAGTTACAATCCAACTGGCAGCATATGGCCTATTCACTGCGGAGAGCTAATGCCCGAAATCCCCGCCAGATTAACCATTACTCATTACCATGGAAAACATGGCAGCTTCTAGTGTGATGTGGTTTCTTGTGGGATGTCCACGGGAGAGAATAGCCATTTTTTGCAGGACATCCGGTGGTAAGAGGTAAAAATGCTCAAAAAATAATAAATGCATGTATAATGAAAATATTTGAAGATGAAGATTAGATTGCAAGTTCTCTGTGAAAGTGTGATAGAAACAATGACGAAAGGACTCTGTTTCGAGTTGTAAACAAGTTTAATTTAGCATGATAAATACCACCAGTCCTAATTAGAATAGGATTTTGAAATGTGTTCAAGCAAACTCTTGTTTAAAATAATCTTTTATTATAAATGTACTTTGGATAGAGAAGAGATTCACATGTAAGATGTAAAAGGGGCTGTTCAATGGCATACACATCTCCAAGTGGGACTACTCGGAAAGTTAGTGTAGAAAAATGTACTTTGCCATACCCCCACTGACAAAATAGGAGATCATATCATTATTTTGGACTAGACTGTAACCTTGTTGAGGCAAGCCAAGTGAATAAGTCAATTATTTTTCTAGGACAATGTTCCCCATGGACACGCGCTAAAATAATAGGTATCCTGTCGTTAAACAAAAGTGGTATCCTTCTCGAAATGAAGACTTTATTGTACAACGTCACTGTAAAAGCTATAGGGTGTCTAGATATTGGGCACTAAGCTGTGACATTCAATATGAGTGATGACTTTGTAGGATTAAAAGGTTAAATATGACTAGATGTTATTAGTTAAACAAATCGTAAAAGGAGCTTTACAGATTGAGGCAGCCTGTGATAACATGCAATCTGTAGTAGAGTGTGGCAATAACATGTCATGATTAAAACATGATAATTGTTTTCTGTCCACTTAGAAGACTTTCATGAGATGGTTGAAATGTCTAATGCGTTTTTACAGTGATGCTGATGAATCATTTGAGCTACGAGAGCTGGAGCTCAGAGGTGAGCAATGATGAGTCATGCCCAGGTCAGCGAGCATGCTGCAGTGATAGGTAGAGTATGCCAGATGATGCCTGACAATGCAGCTGTGAGGAGGATGACAGCAGCCTTCACGGTTATTCAGCTTTTTTCTTCTCTTTTTGAGAGGCAAGAGAAGTGAACTTAACATCCGAAGATCTTGGTCAGATGTAGGTGAGATGCTCTTTGCCCTTCCTATCAGAATGGGTCTAATACGGGAACTGATAGAGCTTGCTTGTACTACTTCATCTCTACACAGTGTAGTGTTCGCAGCAGGAAAATGAGAACTTGCAATGGGCAGAATGTCATGGAATTGTGTATTTACTCCATCGGATGCAACCGTGGATGTAAGGAGCGATTGAGTCAACTTCTCACGTCTGATGGGTTTGCCTGGTCTGCGCGATGTGGTTGTTTCAGGCTGAGGAGACCTGCCTGCTAGGTCAGATAGACATCCATCAGGACATCGGCGATGAAAGGCATTGGAGGAGGGGGCTGGAGGACCTCGAAGGGCGAAGACCAGGGAGAGGAGTGCGGCCCAGGTGGTGCGGGAGGCGGCCCAGGGAGAGGTGTTAATGGGGAAGGTGATGTAGACCTGGGCGATGAGTTACCCGACTGTTGGATGATGGCCCCGAGGAAGAGGACCGAGGTGGGATACGCATTTGTCATTAGCACAA
>JAWQFJ010011799.1:0-7500 GCA_034096865.1 Theodoxus fluviatilis
GTTCAGAGACAATCTGGCTGCCAGTCGTCAGGCGGGACTCCCATGGGGCAGACTGCACAGTGGGAACGTCCTTGCCCTGTCTGCAATTTGTAGCCCTTTCTGACCCTTGATACCTTGACCTCTTACCCGAAAACCCGCCTAGGTGGTCTCAGTTGTAAGAATCTCTGAGTCTGTCGATACAAACAATATGTTAACGAGAGTCGGACGAAATGGAACCCACTATGTTGGTGTTATTATGATGGGTATCATATGTTGCAGATGAAAAACAGTTACAGTAAACTTAAAAATAAAATGTTATTTGTGTATATTTCTCCATATGTGTGTGAGTACAAGAGCACGCGCGCGCGAAGAGGTTTGGAACCAGTAAAGACTCGAGCAAATTATGCTTTATAATGGATCATTGCAGTGTTCAAACAGAATGTGTAGACTTTGTAATGCACCTTAAAACTATTATCTACATCTGACCTCGTTCTTGCCAAAAATGTTTTGTTCCTAAATGACCTTTAAAATGTCGAATGTCACTCGCCAATCACTGCACGTGAAGCTCGAAACTGTCGCGCTTAAGTTTGATCCGGCATGATTTTTGTGGCACTCGTGAAGACGATTCAAAGGAGGAGGAAAATTGCGCACTTACTCGAATCTTCTGCTTGAAAGTACATGTGTGGGAAAAAGCGGTGGCCGTTATGAGCATGGGAACTGGAAACTTACTCCAGATTCTCAGTGGATTTTACTCCGACAGAAGACAGTGTATTATTGACAACCGTCCACAATGTAAGTGCCAGCACTACATTTCCCGGAAGCTACCGATGCCTATCAGATAGTATTCTCAGATGCAATCAAACTATTTACAGAGAAGCGCTGGTGACGAGCGCTCGCGATTGAAAGCTTTTCTCGAACTTGGACCCGCCCACGCAGACGTTTGCCATGAACGTTCATTTCGATACGCATCGCTACCCTCTTGGGAACGTGCCTTCGTACTCTGCTATCGTGTGAATCGTGCGGTGCTATGAAGTACTAGCCTATCCCCAGTGTAATGCAGCAACTTCCTATTGATTTAACTATTTTCCTGCTTTTCTTCAAGATTAAAGTGTTTGCTGTTCTCCTACACCAACGTTTGTGGGGATTTAACATAATAATTTGAAAGAGATCGACGCCACACATACTAGCTATAGAAGAAGTTTCCTCCAATTCACAACTGTCGAAAAGGCGCTTCAGTAATAGTATTTGTACACAAGCTCAAAGTGTAAGCATTACAACTCTGTTTGATCTATGGAATACCGTTCTGTGCTGCTTTTTAGGCAATTTGATTACAGCATCGACAGTCAATTTGATCTTGTGCCACAGTTTTTTTTAGAAGACTACTCTCATCAGAAAATACTATATTTTAAAATGCTCCAGCGTTTGTAAGGCAGCGTTGCGTGGGTGTTGACTTACATTGCAAAGGGGAGAAAAATGTGAGGGGTGGGTGGGGAAGGAGTTTGCGATGACCTCAAAAGCGATGCAGGGGTCATCGCGGTGTCGTGAGATCCTGTTGTCGTAGAAATAAGACCTTTGTTGGCGCTGACAAGGAGGAAATGGAAAAATGATTCATGAGTTGTCATGCAAAGTCCATGGAGATGCGTGAAAAGTTCAGGCGGGCGAGATTCAGGATGAAGGATACTTGTGAACTTTTCACCATCTGGATGGATTGGTGGCGCTGCAGATGTTGCTTATGATTATTTCAAAATGCGCTTCAGTATAAAAACTCGCATGTGGTAGACAGACAGATTCCCAAAAAAATTCCAGATCGCACATGCGTTCCCACACGCGCGCAAGAATACACCCTTGCTTGGGCCAGCCCGCTCCCAACCCTTGTTGACCTCTCTTCATTCTCACCCCCTTGTACACCTCCCAACCCAGCCCCTTCCCTGGAGTACATGTACTCACACTTGTACTATCAGTTCGTTTTCTTTTCAATGGAAACTGGGACACTGCAGACGGAAGACCAGTATCGTGGGGGTTAGAGAAAAAACTTTTAACGTGAACACACTGACTGCAGAGATTGTGGCGGCGTTGGGAAAGCCTTCAGACTTGGAGTGTGAAGTGGCCGAGTGGTTAGCGCGCTGGACCTACAGCCGCTTGCGGCCAGTGGGTGCGGCGTTCGAAGCTGCGCGGTCCCCAGAATTGCATCCTTGAGCAAGATGCTTAACTCCCATTGCTTCTCCCCACCCAGGAGTGAAACCGGGTACCAAATGGCCCTCTTTAGGGCTACCAAACGGCCCTCCTCAGGGCCTCTCCCCAGGTCCTTCGGATGAGACCTTAATAAACCGAGGTCTAGTGTGTGATACGCATTCACAACATCAAAATCACGCACTATAAAGATCCTGACGCCCATGTCCTCGACGGGTGGGTGTCGGCCACAGTAAAAACACCCAGCACGCACAATTTCTCCTTTGTGGAAAACAGTGTGCCAGCGCCCTTGGCAGCAGGAGACTGGTCTCATTGACTTGAGACACTACACACTGAGAGACAGCCTCAACATCGGCTCAAGCGCCTTGAGCATGCTGCCAGCATGGATACGTGCGCTATACAAGTAGACATCATCATCACTGTGGTATTTGCCTCAGTCGTAGTTGTTCCCTTTTCTTTTAGGGGGAAAATGTATTTCGATAGCATAAATTCCCCATGATGACAATCCCCTCCAATCGTGGCTGACAAGTCTATTTATGCTTGTCTTGAGAGAGTCAGTGAAACAGAAATGAGCATTGAAAGTCATTCGTGCCTCAGAAAGGTCCCTCCCTTCCCAGCAAACACAGCTCCCTTCCGAACGTATTATATGGCTTCCAGGGTTCGGAAAAGATGTTTCCGAAACCATAAAAAGGTGTATTCATTTTTCATGTCCCATATTATGTCCCATAAACTTCAGTCATGGCTATGGGACCAAGACGAGAGAGAAACCTAATGTTCCAATATACAGCAAGTGGGGGCTCGTATCTCCAAGGTTACCTCGTCACACTTCTGCAATCAATGAGACACAGCAACGCCGTGCGTAGGTGTAGCACGCAGCCGTTGCTTTGACCGGAAATTAGAGTCGTGACTTAGCACCGCGTATTTCCTTGTGAAGGACGAGAGGGGCTCTGTATAGATTTTTGCTGAGCTCCACAAGGCAGTAGTTTTCGCATCCGCTGGACTGACACAAACGATCGCTGCGGAACGTGCAGCGCCTCATTGCGTGTTTCTCTGACCTTCTGCGATTGTTCCACGCAGCCCGTGGCTCCTTCTCTCAGCACGTGTCGACTGCGGACTGCGGTGTGATGAGCATGGGTTGTCTGGATGCAAACACATGCCATAAACCTCCTCACTGGATCTATCCACTGGAATATCTACATAAAGGCGGGTTTCGATTGTGTCGTGACAGGAAGTCATTAACGGGGAAACGTCGTCCGCTTCCCTTGTTTCAAACATCGTCTGTCACAGTTCACGAAGCACAAACAGTCACGACGGCGACTCCAAATGCCGTGCTGGGGACGCATAAGCGCTCCAGACTGCGCAAACAAAGACTTTATGGCTTGATTTACTTCCGCAATATACTTCTTTGCGCTGCGTTGCGTCTCTGTAAATCTGCAGCGTCTTGCTGAAGACCTGGCAGATTTTCACCCTGATCTATTCTGACATAGTTGTCAAGAAATCAGATTTTGAAAAGTGACAATGCGTATCTACGTCGAATTTGGGTCACCATCTCTCTGTGAGTGATGAGTAACCTTCATGTAATCGGGTTTTCTTTTCTTTGAATAGTCTGTGACTCGGACGAAATGCTTGTGTAAACGTAGCGACGCCGTCTGTTTACAGAACTTGTGCAAGATGCTTACACTATTTCTTTATGGATATTGGTCGTAATGCACGCACAAAAAAGAGAAAACTAAACATTCGAAATATTATTTTTAATTCCACAATTTATCGCAAGCTGATAAATGTCTGCAGAGAAACAGTAACGAAACAAAGAATTTGTCGAGGGAAAAATGTACAACTAATATGCATATGTGTGCTAAATCAATCGATTATTAGGCCTAATAGTGGTAGTTATTCCGTGTGTTCCACGGAAAGGCAAAATCAAATCCACTGCTTTGCTTGATAGAACACAATTTGGAAACTACACACTACTCTCAAGTCCAAACAAATGTTTGAATAAATCGGCTGCTTGTTTTTTCCATCTACCTACGAACTAATAAAAAATGTTATCATCTAAACTTTCAGATACCAATTCGTTTCTACCTACCTCTATCGTCTTCTGTCTTTATTCATCTCTCTGTATTTTCATTCCTTGCCTTTCCTATAACTGTTTTCTCCTTCTCCGGCTCCTGCTCCTCCTTCCCCCTCTTCCGTCTCCTCCCAGCCTTCCTCACACTTCTATTTAGCCATGCCAACGTCCAGGGGCCAAACTCGCGCTGTATATCACTCTTATAGGCCGTTACAGCTTAGATTGCTATAATGACCCCTTCCTTTGCCCCAGTTCACAGAGTAGTCGCCCCTTATTATTCTCCTGTGAGCGGAGAGCAGTAATGGCGACGGGGCGAGAGCATTGTACACTAATGTTTCATTCGCTGTCTGGGATTGTTCGAGTTGGCGGGGGAAATGACTGTTCCACTCCCACTGATGGATACTGACGCGAGGGAAACAAGCGGTAAACTCAGTCATCTACCCACCCCAACAATCTGAGAGCAAAGGGAGCCCAAGGAAGTCTTTCGCGCTGGTTTCGCTTGCTCAGCGGAGAAGGATGCGAGTTGAGCGTTTAGCTTGCAAGGTGTGGAGAGTACATCTACACTGCGGTGGGGTGATTCAAGTCTGTTTTGACGGAGGTCCCATGTGTGCTAGTGTGTGTGTGTGTGTGTGTGTGTGTGTGTGTGTGTGTGTGTGTAACACGTGTTCCTGCGTATTACAGAGTATGTTCTCTCATATACATGTAGATGCTTATGTATTGAATTACATACAGGCCTCCGCGCATAGCACGCATGTATACGTGTAAGCATTGAACAAGGAAAGGCTACTGGATTTGGGATCAGGTTACATTTTGATGTTTAAGTAAGGCAATGTCAGCAATGAGATAATTAGTTTCTGAATTTACCCTAAAAGACGTGTGGTATGCTGTGTGTGTCAGATAAATGTAAATAAAACGAAATGCTCTTGTCAGGCATAACGAAGACAAAGATGTGGGTTTAGTTCCACTTCATTCAAAATGTGAAGATTATACACCACCATTATCTTCCTTTCGTGTCATTTATCCCCCGATCATAAGATGGCGTCTGACAGAAATGATATTGCTGCCCATACATATTGCAATTTCAAAAGGTATGGTCAAGACTGTCAAAATGACAACGCGTAGAAGCGTCAGCTGAGAGGACGTTTCATTTTCTGGAACAACATGCAATAACAAACGAGTTCCTTGTAATCATTTTCCTTTAAGAACCACACAGAATGTCTCGTTAAGGGCTATGGCCTTCAAAAACTTTCCCATGTCTATTTCGATATATGAAAATGAATTGGTAAAATCTCTGGATGTTTGTCTTTGTCTCGAAGCAAAAAACACAACCCCCTTTTGTCTCGAAGCAAAAAACACAACCCCCTTTGCAAACAGTGGCTTCAACAAGAATCTGCGTCATTGTCCTTTGCCGGAGCATGTCAAACACGCAGACGTGCTGAGTCACACGACCTTGTGTTGAACCGACATTTCTCGTTAAAACGTGTTTCTCTCTTGCCGAACAGTGACATGCATAGCATGCCGTTCGACCAGAAGCCGCTGTGGCAATAGCGAAGGACGCGAATGCGAAATCGATGGCGATGTGGGTGGCACGTCGCGATGATCGCTGATTACAGACGCTGGGGAACTGCTTAAGACTTGCTCGGGGTACGTCTGGAGAAACCCGGATGGGCAAGACGTGCCCTTATCAATGACAAGACTCTTCTCGTCTGGCAGGGCAGGCTCATCTCTTGAACGTTGTTGGTGCGGAAAAGCGCACCGAGCCCTCTTCGGCCTGCTTCTGGACGTGAGACTCCTACTCGTTTGACTGCCCGCCTCTGCCTTTGCGTGATGCTTGAGCCGCAAATTACCCCACCCCCCTCCGACACTAACGTTCCCCTTGCTCTTCTATTAAGGTTGCCCTCTCGTGTCAACGCGACCTTCCTCTTTGAAATAATTTAATTGCAATGAAGACCACTCCTGGCAATGTCTTCAAGAGTGTTCTTATCAAGCTGGATGCATCTGAAACGGCGGGGAAATTTTGTGTGGGTGTAAGATGTACCGCAAGAGGGAAAGTTGTCAAAAGCGAAATAAGGCTGACGCATGGGATTTGAAGCACGCAGAACCGTGAAGAAAACGTAACAGATGCCAAAATCGAAACCCGAGAGAGGAGGCGGGGCAAAAATGCATTGGGTCGGCGGCCACGGTTTATCGATCTCGACGCCTCTTCAAGACTCTGTTCCTTGCGAATGTGAGACTCACCAGAGAGGTGTTACGTCTACGGTTTTCCTGAACTTGACAAGTAATCTGAGATCTTTTCTATCTTGAGAGTGCAAAAAGAGGGCTCATTTTTCATGTCTGACGCGAAATGACAGAACTTGTCGAGTTTCCCAATGAAATGAGAAAAACCACTCAGGGTGCGCTTGTTCTTTTGAAATCGGGTAACTAAATTCCCCACACTTCTGCTTCCATGTATCATGCCCATCTATCTTCTCTGCCGTCTCTTGTTCATGCTTACATTGTCTATTTGATTGTATCAGCTTGGTAACAGGTTACTCTAACCCACGCGGTACTGATGGAGTTAGAACATTTTTCTTTTCTTTAACTTTTAAAATTGGCAGATGCACGTTTCGTGTAAATTGCCCTTACGTTTGCTTTGATAGGAAATGCTTTTGCGAGTAGTTTCTGTGATTGAACAAATGGCTGGAGTGGTCCAGATCATCACTGAGTAGTACAGGATCCGATGTTACAAAAAAGCGCGCGCGCGCACGCACGCGCAGGCGCGCGCGCACGCGCACACACACACACACACACATATATATATATATATATATATATATATAATACGGTATTTATGTAGAAAGACCATACAATGAAAAGAGAATAGACCCAATGAGCCATGGAGAATATAACAGCTTTATTTTGTCCGCCGGAACAGAAAACATAACAATGCTAGCGCACCTTTCATGTCACGTCACACGCGCAGAATAATATATTGCCGAACGAACCTTTTGACACACTTCAGAACAAGGCACCTGGCACTTAAAAGAACCCCCACCCCCACCCCCACCCCACCCCCACCCCCTATAACCCTCATCACCCTCATACACCTTGCACGTTACGAAAAAAGTATGATGTTGCTGAACTGGTGACTTGGGAAACTTTCGTATGGGAGCACTGCACCTGGCGAAATATGGTCATGGCTGGCATCGAGAAGAGGACTGAATGTACAGCCTCCATTGGACGGCTTTCCGCTCGAGGACACAGCTGCAAAACACGGAAGACAT
>JAWQFJ010011799.1:12500-15811 GCA_034096865.1 Theodoxus fluviatilis
TAGACTGTACAGGCTAGTTATGAACAAAATGTGTTTACCTAAATTTTCCCAAAGACACCTTTCCAAATCTGCCTGCCTGCCTGCCTGCCTGCCTGCCTGCCTGCCTGTCTGTCTGTCTGTCTGTCTGTCTGTCTGTCTGTCTGTCTGTCTGTGTGTCTGTGTGTCTGCCTGCATGTCTGTGTGTGTGTGTGTGTGTGTGTGTGTGTGTGTGTGTCTGTCTGTCTGTCTGTGTGTGTGTGTGTGTGTGTCTGTTTGTCTGTCTGTCTGTCTGTCTGTCTGTCTGTCTGTCTGTCTGTCTGTCTGTCTGTCTGTCTGTCTGTCTGTCTGTCTGTCTGTCTCTCTCTCTCTCTCTCTCTCTCTCTCTCTCTCTCTCTCTCTCTCTCTATCTCTATCTCAAATACACACAAACACAGACACTTCAGTTACTTCTGCACACACACACAAACACTATACTTGCATTTTCCTCTGGCCTTCGCCACTGTCGCTTCTCCACCTCCAACCCAGCTATCGCATGTCCATCTTTCCTGGTGGAACGCGTGTGGACACTGCAAGAGGCTGACGCATCTCTGTCTTGGAGAAGACCCACTGTTGCCGGAAAACTTCCTCTGGTGCCGGCATTGGTACGGAACTCACGCACTCTTTTACGTGACCTGCGCCATGCGACACGACGCTGTTCCCTAGGGGAGACCTTAATCACGCCACGTCAAGAGATCAGACACCCATCTCAGCCTGCCCCGAGATTCTGGTGCCGAAGACCCTCCCCAGGGAGCTTATTGCTGGATTACTGTCAAAGCTTTGGCAACGTTGAGACGCAGAAGAAAAGAAAGACGGGAAAAGGAGGAGCAACAGCAGCAGCAAGAGAAGGAGGAGGACCAGACGGAGAATAGCGAAGAGGAGAGGGAGCTGGGAGGAGAGAAAAAGTATCAAAGGGGAGGGGGGGGGAGAGAGAGCTGGGAGGAGAGAAAAAGTGTGAAAGGGGAGGGGGGAGGAGGAGAGGGAGATGAGGAAAATAAGGGGGGAGGAGGAAGAAGGAAAGGAAGATGGGAGGTGAGGGGAAAATCGTTCTAAATGCCCATTGTCTCGAGTTATCCATATCAACAAAAATTTCTATACAGTTTTTAATGTGTCCTTTCAATATTCTCTCTTTGTGCCCAAGAGGACAAAATATACGTCACCATCCAGGAGGAAAAATTCATTTCTCGGGAGACGACTAAAGAATCTAGACACCTGTTTCCACTGCACTCCCAGTAGACTTGAAATGGTTTCTGGACGCATTTAACAGTATTGCCTCCTCTTAAACTACCCGAACCAAATGCGTTTATCCTTGCTTCCAAGCTCTGCGTGCGACTCTTTCTTTAGTTCAAAGCCCGTCTGCCCCCGACCAACAAGAAGATGCTTCAGAAAGCGTTTACGTTGCACCATATTTTTATCGAGTCATCTGATTTCAATTTTCCCTCTTATCGACCGCATAGGCAAAATCGATATGTTGGATGAGTTTTTGTGCGTCATTGCAAACATCATTGCCACGTCGTTTAGTTTTTTCCCCAAACAAACGAGGAAATCGTAAGGTGAAATTAAAACTGCCTGCGGACAGATTTTTTTTCAAACCTGGCACAAACTTTCCAATATCGCAAAATGTTTAGGATTTATTTGAACAGAGTCCAAAACCTCGTGCAAAAGCAGATTTAACTTTGTAAAAACGCCAAAGGAAATCCTAAAGTGCGAGGAAAAAAAGTGAGAGAATTTTCTCCCCAGGCAACCTACAAGGGGTGAAAAAGAGACGTCGATTGAGAAAAATAATTATCTTGTAAAGCTGTCGGAATTGGCAAAGGATGAACTGCACGTTATCGTTGGAAGATCAGGCCTTGCAAATAGTTTTAGTTCATACAGACCTCACCTGCGGTCTGACCCACCCTCTACGAATGGCCATAAACGTCTCAAACCAAGAGCACTGACAGCATTTAGTTACAGTGCGTTTCAATGCGGACGTCCTTGCAGATGATGTTTGGTCTCACATAGATGAAAGAATAAATTGAGTTTTACGGCCTGTCAGCCTCTGTGGGCTATTTAAGGCCGAGGACTCCAAAGTCACAGGATCTGTGTAGAGTAAGAGCAAGTTTTCTCGATTTCCCTTGTCATGAGCCTTTTGATGAAATGACGTAGAGAGACTAATTGCATTCTTTCTTGGTAGTTGATGGCCCTGAAAATGGCCGTTAATCTTCTCAACTCTTTCGAGGTATTCCTACTCTGGTCGCGCTCTTGTCGACTATCATGGCGGAGTGTGTTGATGCAAGGGTCTCGGGCGTCTCGGGGGGTCGCGGTGCGGTTGAGAATGCATTGCTTTTGGACACTAAAAGAGTTTTCTACACTCTTCTACTGACTTGTCACTTCCTGGAACCTAAAGCAGACGGTAGGTGCATGTTGTGAGATATATCTAACGCAGTTAGAAAGTACTTCTGTGAATTTGAATATTATTAGAACGTAAGTGGCCATTTTGTATCAAAGTGCAATAACGAATATGTGTGCGTGTGTGTGTGTGTGTGTGTGTGTGTGTGTGTGTGTGTGTGTGTGTGTGTGTGTGTGTGTGTGTAGACGATGCTCATATATAAGTCAATGCTGCTATTTTCTCATTTAGCTGATTTGATGAGAAGATCCAACTATGTCCACATATGTATATGTGAGGTTTACGCTGTTTAACTCTAGCATCCACGCTGTGCAGAAATAGTTTGCATACTTATGAATATGAGAACGTTTTTCTGCACCGGATTCTCTTTTCATTTTTCTGTCCGCCTGCCTCTGTGTGTGTGTGGGTAGGGGGGGGGTGTGTGTGTGTGTGCCTGTCAGTCAGCCAGTCTGTCTTTCTGCTCGTTTGCCTCTGTCTGTGAGTGTGTGTGTGTGTGGGGGGGGGGGGGGGGGGGGCGGCGGCGGGGTTTCTGTCTTTGTCTGTCTGCCTCCCCACTGCCCGCCCGCCCAACTCTCTCTCTCTCTCTCTCTCTCTCTCTCTCTCTCTCTCTCTCTCTCCGCGCAATATCGAAATGATAAAAAGAACATGCACCTCTTCTCAACGTTTTGATCATTGCAAGTGACCCGATGGCAAACATATCAAATATAAGGGCATAATAGTTGCGTCACTCTGGGTCGAAAAGAGAGACTTTCAGCCCCGCAAGAGTACAACGCCACTTTCATCAGCGGCGATTTGGACCCAATCATTTTCGAATCTGGGCAGGCTGGACGATGTCTTCCATGGGAGCCGTCTGTCCTTTGAAAAGCCATCGGTATGCAGGAAGTTCATCCACCTTAGTCTCCGCATC
>JAWQFJ010011800.1:0-13082 GCA_034096865.1 Theodoxus fluviatilis
TTCTACCCCAGGTATATAGTGCATTGTTGAATCGCACAGAGGAAAAAAGAAGCACAGGAAATCGATGGAAAGAGAGGAAGAGAGGGGAATGTGTGAGAGCATGCAACATGGATGGAGTCGGTGAGGTGGAGTGGACAGAAAGAAAGGGGGAAAATATTTCTCCAGTCATTTCTTCGCGTTGTTGAAAGGACCGAAATACAAGGTTTTCTCTCTCCCGTGTCGCCCTACTGGCACGTCTCTCAGCTCCAGTGCTCTCCTATACTTCAACAGAGGCCGAAAAGATAGGAGCGCTACTCAAGCAAAAAGGCCAAAGGAAAGGTGTCATACTTTTGTGTCCTGACAAAACGACCCCTGTGCTGACGAGAGAAGGGAGGTGCAATGAAAAGAAAGCAAAAGAGGTGGAAGAGCCACGGCGAGACAGAAAATTAGCACGCAAATGCGACCAGCGGAATCCAGATCCTGATCGAATGCGAGGGACAGGAATCGACAGGATTAACATCACAATGCTCGCCCAAGCGTCGCCAGAGCAGGTGTCAGGGTTGGTCTTTCAGATTTTCCCCTGAGAAGAACCTCCTGACTTAATCTCTGTCTTGCTTTGCACTCCTCTGCGCGGCAGAGATACTGGCGTGATGACAAAGGAAAAATTAAAGAAAAGGGATCGAGACTGAATGACGAAGAAGAAAAAAGAGAGCGATAGAGACTCAGAACTGTATACAAGTGAACAGACCAAGCAACAGATCGACCGACAGACGGGTTGGCAGACAGCATACAGACGTGCAGGCATCGGCTATAGAACACAAACATATCTTTTATGTATGTATATAATAGGTTCACATCATGTACGCAGTCACGCACGCACATATACACACACACACGAGAGAGAGAGAGAGAGAGAGAGAGAGAGAGAGATAGAGAGGAGAGAGAGATATAGAGGAGAGAGAGATATAGAGGAGAGAGAGAGAGAGATTGATTGATTGATTGATTGATTGATTGATTGATTGATTGATTGATTGATTGATTGATTTCTTTATTGTTTAGACCGGCGGCCCGCCACAATGTTACAACAATTGGGGGTAGTGAGGGGGGTGAGGGTGTGTTGTGTGTTATGGAGAAAGGGGAGTTCGGGTTGACAATTGTTTACATTACACAGTGCTCATCGATGTAGCATAGAACATGACAGTGATTGTTCGGATAACCAAATTTGTTTGTTTTTAACAAGCATTCGGTACTCAATAAAACATGGTATTTTGTCAGTATCATAGTAAATGTTGCCGACGATATTTCAAGACATAATGAGAGAGAGAAAGAGAGAGAGAGAGAGAGAGAGAGAGAGAGAGAGAGAGAGAGAGAGAGAGAGAGAGAGAGAGAGAGAGAGAGAGAGAGATTGCAGTAGATAAGTTAAGAAAGGGGAGGAAAACTTGTCGAGCAGACTGTCGCTAGCAGAGTCCTATCAAAGCACTGCCTGTTTCCCAGCCCTCCCCCTCTGCTTCAGCAAAGGCAAGGCGAGTGATAAAGAATGTTTACCCTTGCCACCAGTAATTGCACCATGGACAAAACCGCTCTGTGGGATCTTATCTCGGCCTTTCAGACTTGTCTGAATTGCTGAAATTTACTGCCCAACAGCTGAAAGAGGAAGCTGGCGACGCCTTTTATCGACTCCGATTCAGGAACCCATTAAACACGCTGAGTTGAGTCCCCAACATCGTCTAGTGCTTGCTTGGTTGCAGTGCTGTTCCCTGCTTTAAACCCCTTTAAAACCGGCCTGTTTGTCGCAACATGAATTCTCATCCAAAGAACAATAAGATATATTGCACTGTATTGTATTGGTTTAGGGTTCTTTAACTAAGATTCGTAATAATCCTTTTTGACTCACATGCGAAGCAAAAGTGAGTCTATGTACTGAGCCGTGTCGTCCGTCCGTCCGGGCGGGCGGGCGTCCGTCCGTCCGGGCGGGCGGGCGTCCGTCCGTCCGTAAAAAACTTAAACGTTGGATTTTTCTCGGAGACTATTAAGTCTATCAACACCAAATGTGGCATGATGGTGTATGATGACAAGGCCTCAAAAAACATACATAGTGACTTGACCTTGCTTCAAGGTCAAGGTCACAGGAGCCATAAATGTGGTCTCAAAAACAGTCATTTTTCACATTTTCCCAATTTTCTCCCACGTTATTGAGAATGGCGACCTTAGCTACAAGTGGTATATAGGTCAAAGCAAGCCCTATCTTTTGATACCAGTTTGGTTGACCTTGCTTCAAGGTCAAGGTCACAGGAGCTCTTCAAAGTTGGATTGTATACATATTTTGAAGTGACCTTGACCCTGAACTATGGAAGATAACTGTTTCAAACTTAATAATTATGTGGGGCACATGTTATACTTTCATCATGAGACACATTTGGTCACATATCATCAAGGTCAAGGTCACTTTGACCCTTATGAAATGTGACCAAAATGGGGTAGTGAACCACTAAAAGTGACTATATCTCATGGTAGAAAGTGCCAATAAGCACCATTGTGCTTCCTATGTCTTGAATTAACAGCTTTGTGTTGCATGACCTTGGATGACCTTGACCTTGGGTCAAGGTCACATGTATTTTGGTAGGAAAAATGTGTAAAGCATTTCTTTGTGTATGATGTCATTGGTAGGTTTAGTTGTTTGACCTTGACCTTGAAGGTCACCTGAAGGTCAAGGTCATATAAAGGTCAAGGTCAAGCATGTGAGTCGTATGGGCTTTGCCCTTCTTGTTAATAACTAGATAGCACTCTGAGAGCGCCAACCTCCACCAAGGACGCCACAATTTCCCCCTCCATGACCTCCATGACCTGTCATAGTTTAGTTCATTAGCGTGTTCCGTAAGCTCAGCCGCTGTAAGCAGCTGTCAGCGCTGCTTCTGTGAAACCCTCTGCTGCGCGTCGCTGGGAAAAAGCGCTGGCAGCGCTGCGTAGCGGTAAAAATTGAATGCCAAGACTGTCAGCAAAATGGCGGACACTATTGAGGTTATCGTTTCGGTGAAGACAAGTACATCAATTGTGAGCTGACGCATGATAAATTATATCTTATACGTGGCGGAAAGTGTGAAGGGAGATTACATTTTTATTTTATGTTCAAATTGCTTATGAACTTGATCGTAGTTTGCATGTTTTGGGGAAGAATACTTGCAATGTTCACTGCATGTCACCGTCACGTGACCGTGCGCTGTCTTCTTCTTCTTCTTATACCCCGATGATTGGAGGAACTTGTTCAAGTGTTGTGCGCTGGGATCATTTTTCAAGGATTAAAAAGCTGCAGTGCATACAAGGATATGAACGTTGATGCTGCTGTAGCTTGTAGTACTGCAGTCAAGTCGTCGTCGTCGAAAATTTCCATCAAAGTAATTGCACGAAGTGGTGGTGGCGGCATTTTGTCCGCCATCTTGATGTCGCTGCCACAAAGCGGAATGATGCAAAGCGTTCTATAGGCCCATAAATCCGCTGTTTCCGCTTTCTTCAAGCAGCTGCGTCTACGGAACACGCTACATGTTAGCGTCTGCTGGAGGTCTCCGAGTGCTGACGCGTACGCCAGCGTCATCAATAGTTTGACGTCATCAATAGTTTGACGTCATCAACTTGGTGGTAAAATTTGTCTGAATGCACGTAATTTTAGAACGAGATAACAGATAACCTCCATGATTGAATTGTTCCTTGCGTGAAAACCTGACATTGCACCACATTTCATTCAACAAGATCCGTTTCAAAGTTCTTGGGTTATTTTGCCGAATGACCAACGAAGGAACCGAGGGTAAAACTTACCATCCTTGGCGGGGGTAAAAGCGCGGACAGAATTTTCGTGCAGACTTTGATTGGTTTGCCAACACATTCTTACGCATATGCAAATTATGTTTTCATTATTTGATCGAAAGAATTTGAAATATGTATGCCTAACAATGATTTCGCCGGAATTTAACCGCAAAATGACACACAGACTCAGACACGCGTTGCTTGGGGCGAGGAAAGCAAAGACCTTGCGAGGAACCCTTGGGAAGGTGAGTGCGAAGTGCCCTTAATACATGAGATAATCGAATGGAAATGTAAGATGCCGCGATGTATAAATGATTGAAGATCAAAAGACGCACCCTTAAAACTTACCCCGGTACCCGTAACAGCTCTTCACTCAGCACTTGGCTACCCTGCCGAACGGACAGTCCAATCCCCCCCCCCCACCCCCCGCCCCAACCCCCCCCCCCCCCCCCAACGATTTCAGCCCATTTCCGCATACACCGACGGGAAACAATAAAATGTGGGCGCTTTACCAGGTTGGAGTGCAATGCACACTAATCACCACGCAGGTGCACGTGGTGGGGTTTGAGCACCCAGAAAAACTCCTCCAATAAAGTCGGGTTCCGTGTCAACCTGCGCGACACGCACGACAGCCATGGAGTGCAAATCCGTCACGAAAACTTCTCGGGTTTGTCCCAGAGAGAGGTTCCACCACTTCACAAGCAGCCCAGAGGTGTTGGTTTCTACGGTCAATCAGACAGAGATAAATAGAGAAGGTTGCAGAGTGGTGCTTCAAAGAGTTCCGTCTATATGAACATATCTCGCCATTACATGTATACTCGTGACGGCGAAGGGGTCAGGCAATGCAAGCTTACAGTGATATTCAGATAGGAATAAACAAATATTTATAGATGGTAGCTACTGAACATATGAAAGAATAAATCAGTGGCCAAACGAGTGGGTGGATGGGTGAGTGGGTGAGTGGGTGAGTGGGTGAGTGAGTGAGTGAGTGAGTGAGTGAGTGAGTGAGTGAGTGAGTGAGTGAGTGAGTGAGTGAGTGAGTGAGTGAGTGAGTGAGTGAGTGAGTGAGTGAGTGAGTGAGTGAGTGAGTGAGTGAGTGAGTGAGTGAGTGAGTGAGTGAGTGAGTGAGTGAGTGAGGGAATGAGGGAGTGAATAAGTATATAAGTGAATAAGTGAATACGTGAATAAGTGAATAAGTGAATGGGTGGGTGAGTGAGTGAGTGAATTAGTGAATGGGTGGGTGAGTGAATGAGTGAATAAGCAAATGAGTGAGTGAGTGCGTGGGTGGGTGAGTGGGTGGTTGGGTGGGTGAGTGAGTGGTTGGGTGGGTGAGTGGGTGAGTGAGTGAGTGGGTGATTGAGTGGGTGAGTGAGTGAGTGAGTGAGTGAGTGAGTGAGTGGGTGGGTGGGTGGGTGGGTGAGTGAGTGAGTGAGTGAGTGAGTGAGTGAGTGAGTTAGGGAGTGAGTGAGTGAGTGAGTGAGTGAGTGAGTGAGTGAGTGAGTGAGTGAGTGAGTGAGTGAGTGAGTGAGTGAGTGAGTGAGTTAGTGAGTGGGTGAGTGAGTTAGTGAGTGAGTTAGTGAATGAGTTAGTGAGTGGGTGAGTGAGTGAGTGAGTGAGTGAGTGAGTGAGTGAGTGAGTGAGTGAGTGAGTGAGTGAGTGAGTGAGTGAGTGAGTGAGTGAGTGAGTGAGTGAGTGAGTGAGTGAGTGAGTGAGTGAGTGAGTGAGTGAGTGAGTGAGTGAGTGAGTGGGTGGGTGGGTGGGTGGGTGCGTGGGTGGGTGGGTGGGTGGGTGGGTGGGTGGGTGGGTGGGTGGGTGGGTGGGTGGATGGGTGGGTGGGTGGGTGGGTGGGTGGGTGGGTGGGTGAGTGAGTGAGTGAGTGGGTGAGTGAGTGAGTGGGTGGGTGGGTGAGTGGGTGGGTGAGTGAGTGAGTGAGGTAGTGAGTGAGTGAGGTAGTGAGTGAGTGAGGTAGTGAGTGAGTGAGGTAGTGAGTGATTGAGTGAGTGAGTGAGTGAGTGAGTGAGTGAGTGAGTGAGTGAGTGAGTGAGTGAGTGAGTGAGTGAGTGAGTGAGTGAGTGAGTGAGTGAGTGAGTGAGTGAGTGAGTGAGTGAGTGAGTGAGTGAGTGAGTGAGTGAGTGAGTGAGTGAGTGAGTGAGTGAGTGAGTGAGTGAGTGAGTGAGTGAGTGAGTGAGTGAGTGAGTGAGTGAGTGAGTGAGTGAGTGAGTGAGTGAGTGGGTGGGTGGGAGTGGGTGGGTGGGTGGGTGGGTGGGTGGGTGAGTGAGTGAGTGAGGTAGTGAGTGAGTGAGGTGGTGAGTGAGTGAGTGAGTAAGTTAGTGAGTGAGTTAGTGAGTGGGTGAGTTAGTGAGTTCGTGAGTGGGTTAGTGAGTTGGTTAGTGAGTGGGTTAGTGAGAGGGTGCGTGAGGCTGAAATGGTCGTTGTCCCCAACATTTCCGGACACTGTACCTGAGGTACTCTGTCCGATCGGACAAAGTACCTCAGGTACTTTGTCCGATCGGACAGAGTACCTCAGTTTGAAATCTCGGCATTTGAACGAGAACGAGACTGCCAACAGCCGGCAGTTTCGAAAACTTTCAAAATGGCAGTCGCCGTCCCATGGGAGAAGATTTCTGGAATTATTTGAATAGATTGCCGGCCTACAGGGAGGCATGCATGATCCGTAAAGGACGCACGCAGGTTACAGTGCTGAAAGGGAA
Organism: Theodoxus fluviatilis; assembly: GCA_034096865.1. NCBI lineage: Eukaryota > Metazoa > Mollusca > Gastropoda > Cycloneritida > Neritidae > Theodoxus > Theodoxus fluviatilis. The sequence continues at coordinate 6,489 of JAWQFJ010011800.1, forward strand.
GAATGGGTTTCTATCGGACACGTTCACTGTAATCGCCGATCGGCCCCAGCGTCAGCGCGGCAAACAGCTCATCACAGAGACTTTGTTTTGCGACGGCAGTGGAAATTGCCTAAGGGCGTGTGGGGGGATTGGTGCCTGTGTGTAAGGTATGTGGTTGCATTAAGGGCGAGTGGTGTGGTTGGTGCCTGTGTGGAAGGTATGTGGTTGCATTAAGGCTAGCTCCAACCCTCCCAATTGACCAAAATCGTCATTTTCATGAATAAACTCAATTTTCGTATTTTGGCACCAAAGTCATCTTCATCCATACACAAACCATCCCAGAAAGAGAGAAAGAAAGAAAAAGTGTAACACTTATTATCGCCGAGTGAAGAACATGTCGCGATATACATGTATCACAAGGCCATCGGTATGTCACGTGACTGTAAGAACGAGATTTCAAACTGAGGTACTCTGTCCGATCGGACAGAGTACCTCAGGTACAGTGTCCGAAAATGTTGGGGACAACGACCATTTCAGCGTTAGTGAGAGGGTTAGTGAGAAGGTTAGTGAGAGGGTTAGTGAGTGACAGCGGGAGAGCTGATGAGTGAATAAGTGAATGAATGAACGAGCGAGTGAGTTAGTGAGCGAATGAGAGAGTGAAGAAAAGAAAGAAAGAAGAAAAGAAGGAAGGAGAGTACGAAGGAATGAAGAAGCAGTGGAATGAAGGACACGAAGAGAGAAGGAGTTGAAGGGCAGGGACAGCGTTAGATCTGTCGGTCTAACGTCTGAGTAACCTCTCGTTAGTCTGCATTGCAAGCGCCATGGAACTCACACGCTTTGAAGGGCACTCGACACAACTGCCAACAGAGCCATGGAACTCACAAGCTTTGAAGGGCACTCGACACAACTGCCAACAGAGCCATGGAACTCACACGCTTTGAAGGGCACTCGACACAACTGCCAACAGAGCGCCATGGAACTCACAAGCTTTGAAGGGCACTCGACACAACTGCCAACAGAGCGCCATGGAACTCACAAGCTTTGAAGGGCACTCGACACAACTGCCAACAGAGCCATGGAACTCACAAGCTTTGAAGGGCACTCGACACAACTGCCAACAGAGCGCCATGGAACTCACAAGCTTTGAAGGGCACTCGACACAACTGCCAACAGAGCGCCATGGAACTCACAAGCTTTGAAGGGCACTCGACACAACTGCCAACAGAGCGCCATGGAACTCACAAGCTTTGAAGGGCACTCGACACAACTGCATTCCAAGCGCCATGGAACTCACAAGCTTTGAAGGGCACTCGACACAACTGCCAACAGAGCCATGGAACTCACACGCTTTGAAGGGCACTCGACACAACTGCCAACAGAGCCATGGAACTCACACGCTTTGAAGGGCACTCGACACAACTGCCAACAGAGCCATGGAACTCACACGCTTTGAAGGGCACTCGACACAACTGCCAACAGAGCGCCATGGAACTCACAAGCTTTGAAGGGCACTCGACACAACTGCCAACAGAGCCATGGAACTCACACGCTTTGAAGGGCACTCGACACAACTGCGAACAGAGCGCCATGGAACTCACAAGCTTTGAAGGGCATTCGACACAACTGCCAACAGAGCCATGGAACTCACACGCTTTGAAGAGCACTAGACACAACTGCCAACAGAGCGCCATGGAACTCACAAGCTTTGAAGGGCACTCGACACAACTGCCAACAGAGCCATGGAACTCACAAGCTTTGAAGGGCACTCGACACAACTGCCAACAGAGCCATGGAACTCACACGCTTTGAAGGGCACTCGACACAACTGCCAACAGAGCCATGGAACTCACACGCTTTGAAGGGCACTCGACACAACTGCCAACAGAGCCATGGAACTCACACGCTTTGAAGGGCACTCGACACAACTGCCAACAGAGCGCCATGGAACTCACAAGCTTTGAAGGGCACTCGACACAACTGCCAACAGAGCCATGGAACTCACACGCTTTGAAGGGCACTCGACACAACTGCGAACAGAGCGCCATGGAACTCACAAGCTTTGAAGGGCACTCGACACAACTGCCAACAGAGCCATGGAACTCACAAGCTTTGAAGGGCACTCGACACAACTGCCAACAGAGCAAGAACCCTTCAGTTTACAACAATATTCAAATGTGTTTACACCTCCATCCAAGCGTACTCGACACGCCGCGCGGGACCCGGATAGTCAAACGGAAACGCCCTAGTCTGCCAGCCGCGACAAACGGATTTTTAATTCGGGACGGATACAGATCTCCACGCATTGAAAACGAGCAGACGGAAGAATTTAATCGTGCAGTTATTCAGGACGGGTTGCTACAAGGGTTTCGGTTCTACCTGTTCTACGCCTTCGATAACAGAACACCAAGTGGCGATGTTAACTGTGTCGCGGGAATATCACCCACAGACTGAGACGCAGATTCGTCACGTTGTTCACGAAACTGTGACACTGTGAACTCATCAAGCGTGACGTTCCACGGTGTACGCACTAAGAGACTATATTCCTACTCACCCTGGACCCCCTCGAAGTCACACAATTACGGACTACCTACGTAGTTTGGCTAGTATCGATATTGGTCTGCATTGGACGTGATGAAGGCGATATATATGCATATATATATATATATATATATATATATATATATATATATATATATATATATATATATATATATATATATACATTTTTGTAAGGTGTTTGACAGTTTCCAAGCAACCACACATTGAATCATGTTTTCAGCAATCCCAGACGGAAGAGCTTTCGTTGTCGTGCATGCTTAGCGACAGACGGGTCACCAGCTTAACCTAATGACTGTCAGCAGAAAACGTAGCGACACGTTCAAAATATTAGTTTGTAAGCAAAACAAAACACAAATCAAAGAATCAAGCAAACACTCGGCAAGGAGAAAATGGAGTCGAAAACTGACTTTGCGTGCTGATTTTCTTTCACGCGGAAAAAACCCACCGTAGCAATTGGAAAGTATATAATTATGTCAATTGAATTGACGTGATACGTACAATGAACTACGTTGAAAAAATGGAGAGGGGGTGTACCTATTCATATTCCCAGAGAAGTGAGATATCTTGGCAAGTAAAAGGGAATGATTGTATGGCTAATGTTTTCTTAATAGCTCCTTGCGAATAGCCTCATCACTTTTCACTCTCCTGTGACAGGTCCTTCACCGTCTACACAACAGAATGATTGTGGAGTGAGAAGGCCAGGGTCACCGAAAGCAAAGGAGAGGTGGACAACGTCACCGGTCTCCTGTCATGCAGGCACTCTGAGGAAGATGACGGATCTGTGTGCTTGGTGGGAACTCTGGCTCGGCACGCTGTCCCTGAGACACACAGTCTTGAAGGAAAAGCGGTTGAGGACACGACATATAATAAAAGTATAATCGCGAGGTCATCCGCGTCGTGATTCCCTGCCAGGAGTCTAATAGCGAGGTCAGATAGGAGGCACAAAAAATGAATGTTTCCCGAGTCGACAATCTGTTTGAGTGTGTTCTGACGATAGGTCCATTAACAACCAAATACTTCAAACAGGCAGAGCAAGAAAACTTGTAAAGCTTTTATGAGTTTGTAAAGAGAACTTTTGATGGCTTCATTCCAAGGAAAACAGGGAAACTTCAATGGCCTGTATGAAGTGCCTTCGAAAGGCATTCAATCTGACGGTACCTTCGTATGAAAAGGCTTGTGCAGTTTGCCAGGCTATGTCATCACCTGCAAGCTTTTATGCGCGCTTTTCAAATAGGAAGTCGTTTGCCCTGCACCACGAGCTCAAGTCGGGATCAGCATGGCGGACACGGTCCCTGTTATAGATCTTTGGGGCGAGATGTCGTCTGCAAGTGGCGGAGTGAAACGCCTCGAAAAGCGGACTGTCTGGGGACGTGGTAAACATTTGGTGGGCTTCCACGCCAGACCGTCGTCTGTGTGCAGGGAATGACCCTTGCAGTACGAGGAAAAGATAGCAGATAGCAAGTCTGTGTGTGTGTGTGTGTGTGTGTGTGTGTGTGTGTGTGTGTGTGTGTGTGTGTGAGTGTGTGTGTGTGTATGTGTGTGTGTGTGTGTGTGTGTAAGTGTGTGTGTATGTGTGTATGTGTTTGCGTTCGCGCATGTGTCAGTGTGTATGTGTACGCTTGTCAGTGTGTGTATGTGCGAGTTTGCAGGTGTATGTGTGTGCGAGTTTTCAGGTATATGCGTGTTCGTGTTTGCAGGTGAATGTGTGTGCACGCGCTGCCGTTAAGTGATCAGTTTAGATTATGAATGTCGCACCCATTTCAAGGAGTTTGCATTTGTATGTGTGTGCGCATGCGGCCGTAAGAGATCTTTTTAATTAATGTAGTACCCAAAGCAAACGTACATTTTGATTCCTCGACAGACACTTGCTCATGCAAAAGTGACTATATTAGTACGATGATAAAGGTGATTGCAGCTCTGTGAAAAAAATAATTCTCAGAGCTTCAAAAAGCCGTTGTATCACACAAAAGCCGTAGAGACATAGTGGAGTTGTTTTTCACAGCAGATGAAGAGTAAATCTAATAACGGGTCCTGTTGCAATTTAGCTTTGCATTTGATACACACACATTAAGTTATTGTAATAATAATAATATGTTTATTAATAAGGCGCACTTCCTCCACACAGTCAAAAAAGTACATAGTGGAGCTCTAGGCGCACCGATTACCTATTGTTAATCAATTCATTATGTTTTGCACCTCAGCACGGATGGCTTAGATAGAAATAAAATACATCCTGTTAAGTCGCATATTCAAATCAAACTTTGTTGAAAGACTTATTCTAAAACAAGTAGGCCTATTTTACTTTTTGCATCTAGTGGCGGATCTCCCGCACTCCAAGTTGCCTTCCTGACTCGAACCCCTTCTAAAGCGAATCCAAAAGCTTTTCACATCCCCTGCCGCCCCGCGCCCCCCCCGCTCTGGTTTTTTGCCTTCCCGCTTTTTGTATTTTTCCCCGGACCCACCGCCCCCCCCCCCCCCCCCCCCCCCCCCGCCCGCCCCCCCCCCCCCCCCCCCCCCCCACTCCCACCCCCCCCCCCCCCCCCCCCCCCCCCCCCCCCCCCCCCCCCCCCCCCCCCCCCCCCCCCCCCCACCCCCCCCCCGCCCCCCCCCCCCCCCCCCCCCCCCCGCCCCCTACCCCCCGACCCCCCCCCCCCCGCCCCCCCGACCCCCCCCAGCCCCCCCACCCCCCCCCCCCCCCCCCGCCGCCCCCCCCCCCACCCCCCCCGCCCCACCCACCCCCCCCCCGCCCCGCCCCCCTCCCGCCACCCCCCCCCCCCCCGCCCCGCCGCCCCCCCCCCCCCCCGCCGCCCCCCCCTCCCTCCCCCCCCGCCCCCCCCCCCCCCGCCCCCCCCCCCACCCGCCCCCCCCCCCCCCCCCCCCCCCCCACCCCCCCCCCCCCCCCCGCCTCCCCCCCCCCCCCCCCCCCCCCCCCCCCCCCCCACCCCCCCTGTGTGCCCACCCCTCCCCCCCCACCGAGCGGATACGCCCCCCACCTCACCCACCCCCCCCCCCCCCCCCAGGCCCCCAGCCCCCCCCCCCCCCCCGGCCCCCCCACCCCCGCCCCCACCCCCCCCCCCCCTTTTTTTTTTTCCCCCCCCCCCCCCCCCCACCCCCCCCCCTCCCGAGAGCGAGCCCCACCAGCGTCCACCCTGGCCCCCCATCCCTCCCCCGGTCCCCCCGCCCCATCCCCCGGCGTTCCTCCCCCCTGGTCAATCCCCCCCCCTCGGCCACCCCCCCCCCCGCCGCCCCCCCCCGCGCTCCACCCCCCTGCCTCGTCCACTCCCCCCCCCCCTGCCCTCGCCACCCCCCCTGCCACCCCCCCCCGCGACACGCCCCCCCCCCCCCCACCCCCCCTCCCTGCCCCCCCCCGCCCCCCCCCCCCCCCCCCGCCCCCCTCCACGTGGATCCCCCCCCTTCCCAACCCACCCCCCACCCCCCGGCCCCCCCGGGGGCCGTCTTCAGCATCCCGCCGGGATGGCACCCAGTCCCGACTAATGGATGGATTGGAGGCTGGTGGGTCAACTTGGATGGTGGTCGACTGGATGGATGGATGGTGGGATGGATGGAGGATGGCTGGGATGGATGGAGGATGGATGGTGGATGGATGGATGGATGGATGGATGGATGGATGGATGGATGGATGGATGGAGGATGGATGGAATGAATGGATGCGAATGGAGGATGGATGGATGGATTCACCGACATAGCCATACGAGATAATAGATAGATAGGTGGATGGGATTGGCATCGGATGGACTGGCGCATGGATGGCATGGATGGATGGCATGGACTGGACGGGCCCACGCGCATGCGCACCCAGGAGGATGCACCCAGCGACACCCACCGGATGCATGATGGCCCATCCCGTCGATGGATGGATGGATCGGTATGATGGACTGGATGGATGGTGGGATAGACAGGTAGGTAGATTAGAGAGATAGATACATATTATTAGGGTAGGGTAGATAGCATAGATAGATAGACCCCCAGACAGACAGCCACCACAGCACCACAGACACGTACAGACAGACTACGCCACCACGCACACGCTAGCCG
>JAWQFJ010011804.1:0-5000 GCA_034096865.1 Theodoxus fluviatilis
TTCCGTAGCCTGCAGAAAGCAGAGAGAAACTTTCAGAGAATTTGCACATGACCTGAGAACCGCGTTTGACAGGTGGTTACGGGCAGAAGAGGTAGGAAATAGCTATGAGAAGCTCAGGGAGACAATGCTCATGGAGGCGTTTCATGAGAGAGTGACTGACGATCTCAGGATGCATCTGTCAGATCGCAGGGTAGAAACCCTAGACCAGGCCGCTACAGTATGCGACACATACGCGGCAGTGCACTGCCAAGTAGGGAATGCAGGGAGAGGGAACTCTCCAGCACAAGGGAAGTTTGGAGGTGGGAAACCTCACCAGAGGGCATATGACCATTCTAGGAATGGAAGTCATAGTCGAGGGAGCCATGCAGGGCATAGGAACCAGGGTGGAGAGAAACGGGAAGGGATAGACCTTTCCAAGAGTCAGTGCTATCAATGTAAGGAATTCGGCCATTTCTCCAGAGATTGCCGTCTTAACCAACCAACGTCTCATTCTATGTTTGTGTGTCGCGTGTTCAGGGAGCAGCCCAAAACGCAGTGGCTAGGCAGGGAGGGTGTAGAACCCACTAAAGGAGTCGAATCTCGCCCGATCACCGGTCTGGGACCGAGAGGGGAATTCGATCCTTACATCAGTCCGGGACTGATAGGATTGCCAGGCGGAACGAAGCAACGTGTCCGTATGCTTAGAGATACAGGCGCTAATGTGACAATAGTGCGCGGTGATGTACTGCCATTCAATAGCCGAGAGACAGACAGGAGGACTTGGTTGTCAGGAATCATTCCTGGAGTCGGGAAATACGTTCCCACCCATCAGATAGAGATAGAGAGCGATCTAGTCTCAGGAACTGTGAAAGTAGCAGTTCTAGATGGGATGAAAGGCTGTGGAAGCTTTGATGTCATTTTGGGTAATGACCTAGTGCCACCTGCCAGGCAGGTCAAGCTAACCCTAACTTCACCCCCAGCGGTGACAGTAGATAGGGAGAAGGAGACAGGTTTCTCAGCATGTGAGGTGACACGTGCGCGTAGAAGAGAAGCAGAAAGGGAGATAGATATCTCGGAGACCTTCCTAGGAGAGAATTCAGAGACAGTAGTCCGAGGAGAGAAATCAGACCTAGAGGTCAAAGACAGGAGTCAGACAGAGAAGTCGGACACAGAAGTCAGCGACAGGAGTCGAAAGGAAGAGTCAGATATAGGGCAGGACAGTGACGTACCTAGCCAGAGATCAGAGGGGAGTACAGAGGCGGATGCCAGTACAGGCACCCCAGTAGAGGTAAACTCCAGCAAGGAAGACAACCTGTTAGAGGAACAGACGGGAGATAGAGAACTCAAACCCCTGTTTGAGCAAGTCATCACCAAGGAAGTAGTGCAAGTGGAGAAAGGAGACAGAGAAGAAGCATTAGTGCAAGTGGAGAGAGAAAACCAGGCAAGCGTGAGAGCGTGTCTGTGTTTATCGGTTCCTGCCGATAGTGGTGTGAATGTCATGGAGGGTGACAGGGCAGGAGAGGGCAGCGAGAGTGACCACGCTGGGATGGAGAGTGAGAGATACCAGAGGAGTGTATCGAGTAAACGCTATCCGCGGCGAGATGTCCAATTGAGGAGAGTGCCTGGGACTATCTTAGGAGGCGAGAAATGTGTGCCTTTCCCAGTGGTGACTGTGGAAGGAGGATACGCGTGTGTGAAAGAAGAGGAGGAGAGGACAGTTGAAGGAATGATGAGTGTACTACAGCCCCATGTGGCCATGGAGGACTGCAAGAGGGAGGTGAGGACTGAATCTTGTGTAGAGACAGGGATGGAAAGTGCCGAGCCCATTGAGACCCCAGGTGGCGGGTGGACAGTGCGTGTTAATGACGGTCCCGGCGAGGCAAAGCAGAGAGGGAGAAGATGGCGTGAATGGAAGAAACGGAAGAAAGGAAGAGAAGTCTGAACTTGGAGGAATGGTCGAATGGGAATGAGAAAATGGATATGTCTGCCTGACTAGACCTATAGTTCACTAGCTGACGACTACGACCAGAGACATGTGTAACCTTTCACAGGTAGAAGCAAACATGTGTCCATCCTCCTGTGTTTTTCCCCCTTTTTCCCTTTTCTCCCCCTTTTGTCTTTGCATGCCACTGTATTGATGTATTCACAATGGATAGTGATTAGAAAATGTGTAACTGTCAGAGAAAGTTATAACCTTATATGAAGCAGACAAATGATGTGTCGCGTAGTCATTTACCCTCATCGTGAATTCCAAATCCCCTGTAATTCACGACATTAGGTGTAGGGATGTCATGAATAGAGAGCTTTTGCTTAAGTTGATTCAATATATATATATTTGCCCATTCATCGTGAATTCCAAATCCCCTGTAATTCACGACTTTTAGGTGTGGAGATGTGATGAATGAAGATATTTTGTTATAAGTTAGTTAACCCTTACACTTCCGTAACTATTTCCAACTTTTGTGAAAATATTGGTGAGTTCAGGAGAAAAAAGATTAAAAAACAACCAGAACACTGAAGTGTATAAAACTATACATTTTATTAAAGTAAAATGAACAGGGCAGATACTGAATACAAAATGAACTTTTTCTGGACAAGCTCATTTGCATACAAGGGCAGTAACTCTAAATTTTTCTTGATTTTTTGGTGAAAATTTATGGATAAAAAACAGCAAAAATAATAAAACTACACATAACAACATGAATCTTTCCAGAAATGACTTCTGATATATCAGACACACTTTGGGAGTCTATTTGAGCAGAAAAGACACACCTGAGACAAACAGAAAAATTCTAAGCCAACCATATGTATTTCCGCATTTTTGGGTCTTATCGGGTACATCTGGGAAAAAATTTCCCAACTATTTACAATGCAGCAAAGTAGGCAAAAATGCACAGTCTAGGGTAGGAAAAAGAACAAGGTACACATTGGACACAAAATCAACTTTTCCTAAACAACCTCATTTACATACAAGGGCAGTAACTCAAAATTTGCCTTGTGTTTAGGGGGGCAAACACAAAGAAACATCATAAGCAACTATTCAAAAACTACAAATGATGTCTTGTAATTTTCCAGAAATGACTTCTCACACATCAGGCACACTTTGGATGTCTATTTGAGCAGAAAAGACACACCTGAGACAAACAGAAAAATTCTAAGCCAAGCATGTGTATTTCCGCATTTTTGGGTCTTATCGGGTACACCTGGGAAAAAAATTCTCAACTGCTTACAATGCAGCAAAGTAGGCAAAAATGTACAGTCTGTGGTAGGAAAAAGGACAGGGTACACATTGAACACAAAATCAACTTTTCCTAAACAACCTCATTTGCATACAAGGGCAGTAACTCTAAATTTGTCATGTGTTTAGGGGGGCAAACACAAAGAAACATCATAAGCAACTATTCAAAAACTACAAATGATGTCTTGTAATTTTTCAGAAATGACTTCTGACACATCAGGCACACTTTGGATGTCTATTTGAGCAGAAATGACACACCTGAGACAAACATAAAAATTCTAAGCCAAGCATGTGTATTTTCGCATTTTTGGGTCTTATCAGGTACATCTGGGGAAAAAAATTCCCAACTACTTACAGTTACAATGCAGCAAAGTAGGCAAAACTGTACAGTCTATGGTAGGAAAAAGGACAGGGTACACATTGAACACAAAATCAACTTTTCCTAAACAAGCTCATTTGCATAAGGTGCAATGATTGAAAAAATGTATCCTGAAAATTGATGAAAAATTTAGTAATGATACTAAAACCTACAAATTACACTCAGAAAATTCCCAGGAATAAATTCTGACATATCAGACAAGCTTTGAGAACCCATCTGAGCAAGAAAAAAAACAATCAAGACTAGTGAGCAATATTTGAGATACAACTTTACATATGAAAATTCAGTACACTGACCCTCTCCTGTACTGCTTGATCGGGTTCCTGCCCTTCCCTTTTATCTTATCAGGTACATCTGGGGAAAAAAATTTCCCAACTACTTACAATGCAGCAAAGTAGGCAAAACTGTACAGTCTATGGTAGGAAAAAGGACAGGGTACACATTGAACACAAAATCAACTTTTCCTAAACAAGCTCATTTGCATAAGGTGCAATGATTGAAAAAATGTATCCTGAAAATTGATGAAAAATTTAGTAATGATACTAAACCTACAAACTACACTCAGAAAATTCCCATGAATAAATTCTGTCATATCAGACAAGCTTTGAGAACCCATCTGAGCAAGAAAAAACAACAATCAAGACTAGTGAGCAATATTTGAGATACAACTTTACATATGAAAATTCAGCACACTGACCCTCTCCTGTATTGCTTGATCGGGTTCCTGCCCTTCCCTTTTATCATAATCTCATCAACAGAAGTGTTCTGGTCTATGTAGAACTTCTCCTGAAATGCTCTCAGGAGTAGGTGGAAGAGAGGCCTCACCTTCCACAGCTTGTCATAATGTGTGTCTCCAGGTCTTGGAGCTTCATTGTCTGCCAGGTGCAGATTGCTCCATAGCTGCCATCATCTTCGCCGCATGAATCTTGCAGTGAACTCCGGTACACGTAGCACCCAGTGGGTGGAAAAATAATGGTTCATCTCTGGCAGGCGATAGATCCCCATGAAAAACAGCATGCCGATGAAAGCTCTCATTTCCACTGGGCTTGTGACATAGTCCCATTCAGCACGCTTCTGTCGAGCATACAAATTAGTTTGCTCAACGAGAAGATCGATGGCATCTTGAGGGAACACTAGATCAAAAAAGTCCACTGGGAGAGCATCCAGAGGGGGGAATTCGGTGGGTCCATGCTTCCCTTCGTACACGGGGTATTCTTTCGAGATGTGCACATCGAATGTCTGATCGAATGCACCGAGTCGCGGGGAATCTCGACGAAATCTTCCATGTCGAGAACTAACACGTTGACGAGTTCGACCACGCCCACTCGAGGTGCTGGGTTGAGCATCCTCATCGGATCTGTCAGTCTCAGAGTCCCACTCCGACGAATCATCTTCTTCACTCAA
>JAWQFJ010011804.1:10000-11684 GCA_034096865.1 Theodoxus fluviatilis
GAGCTGACTATCATCTGTGTTTCACACATATCAATTTAAGATACTTGTCTCAACTCAAAAGTGAAATGAATACCAGTGAAGTGCCTGAATGCGAAAGACTGAAAAGCATGTTGCGTGGGCATGGTCAATGGACCAACAGTGGCACCTGATCCATGCAGTGACTGAAACAACACAGGCATGTCCCTTACCTTTGGGAACCCCTGTAGATCCACTGGTGTACATGATCACAGCAATGTCCTCACGCTTGGGTTTTGTTGCTGGCGTGGTGACTGGCAAAAGACCAGGAAAGAATGGTGTTCATTCTGGTCATTAAAAAATTCCCATAAAAAAACAGTCAAGTTCATGGTAGTTGTTGGTTGGTTGGTAGACCACACAACTATCCGATCAACGTTGAATACAAGATAATTTGGTTTCAAAAAAGCAAAAGTGGATTAGAGTATTTCACGTTTCCTCATCTGGCCATTATCAGTTTGCAGTTTCCTCAAGACTCAGGACAGTTAAGTATGTTTTTGAAGCACCCATGAATAAACAATAAATAAAAACTTCCACAATAAGATGCAACCCTCCAACCCCCACATCCCCCTAAAAGTTTTTCTTCCAAGTGAGCTGTCTCTTTTCAGCTGGAATGCCATGATCCTTGCGCCGCTGGGGACTGCTGTGGTAGTACACATTTCCTCTTTCAGTACTTCAAGCACAGTTGGAGGTAAACTGATCTAGCCCTGTCCCAATGTCCCCCAGTTGCCTCCTTGGCTGCTTGGGGCTGCCCCTGGCTGAGTTTCTGGAGCAGACCCCATAAGCGTAGCAGTTAGAGGTTCCAGTTGATGAGGGGAGCATCAAACCCCCTGGCTGAGTTACTGGAGCAGACCCCACAAGTCTAGCAGCTACAGGCTCCAGTTGGTGAGGGGAGCATCAAACTCCCTGGCTGAGTTACTGGAGCAGCCCCCACAAGCCTAGCAGCTACAGGCTCCAGTTGGTGAGAGGAGCATCAAATTCCCTGGCTGAGTTTCTGGAGCAGACCCCACAAGCCTAGCAGCTACAGGCTCCAGTTGGTGAGAGGAGCATCAAACTCCCTGGCTGAGTTACTGGAGCAGACCCCACAAGCCTAGCAGCTACAGGCTCCAGTTGGTGAGAGGAGCATCAAATTCCCTGGCTGAGTTTCTGGAGCAGATCCCACAAGCCTAGCAGCTACAGGCTCCAGTTGGTGAGAGGAGCATCAAATTCCCTGGCTGAGTAACTGGAGCAGACCCCATAAGCCTAGCAGCTACAGGCTCCAGTTGGTGAGAGGAGCATCAAATTCCCTGGCCGAGTTTCTGGAGCAGACCCCACAAGCCTAGCAGCTACAGGCTCCAGTTGGTGAGAGGAGCATCAAATTCCCTGGCTGAGTTTCTGGAGCAGACCCCATAAGCCTAGCAGCTACAGGCTCCAGTTGGTGAGAGGAGCATCAAATTCCCTGGCTGAGTTTCTGGAGCAGACCCCACAAGCCTAGCAGCTACAGGCTCCAGTTGGTGAGAGGAGCATCAAATTCCCTGGCTGAGTTTCTGGAGCAGACCCCACAAGCCTAGCAGCTACAGGCTCCAGTTGGTGAGAGGAGCATCAAATTCCCTGGCTGAGTTTCTGGAGCAGACCCCACAAGCCTAGCAGCTACAGGCTCCAGTTGGTGAGAGGAGCATCAAATTCCCTGGCT
>JAWQFJ010011807.1:0-7500 GCA_034096865.1 Theodoxus fluviatilis
TCATGCCACCCCCATCACACATGCATATAGTGGACCAACTTACTGGCTTACACAAACCAAGGTAAATTTCCGGTGGCACCCAGTGCTGCTTAAGGTCGCCTGAAGTCGAGCTACTGGAGCAGAAAAGAACGCTCTCTGACCGTGAGTTCCAGCTGACGAGGAAAGTGTCTAGCGGCAGCAAGCTTATGGAAGATTCTGATGTAGCGTGGAATGAGAGGTGAAGAATGGACAGCACGCTTCAAGTGTAGCAGATGTGGCTAAACTACCTCTCCAATACAACGCGTTGGCTTTTATTCATCTATGGCGCCATACTTCTTCATGAAATCTTACTTTCATCGTTCCTACATAACGGAATTTCTGTATTTCTCTAGGAAGTAGCCGTGAAAGTTGAAAAAGAACTCGGAAAAAAGCAGACGTCCACCTCCGCCAAAGAGGTTATGTTTTTCGGTCCGCTAGTTAATGCGTTTGTTGGTCCCTTCGTTATTTGGCATAATAACTCTAACAGTTCAAAATGGCTTGTGAATAAATTTGGTGCAAGGTCATGATTTCATCCAAGGAACAATCCACTACTTTTTGGAGGTTATCTACTGTCTAGCTTTGCATTTTGAACCATAACTCGATTGTATTGCGGCGCCGTAAGCAGCCGTGTACCGCAAGCAGGAGTATGAGTTCCACATTCAGACACCACCAGCAGGCGCTAAAATGAACTTAACTTCCATGCGTCAGGCCTGACTACCAGAACATGCTGTCTGAATTATACAGGCCGTGGAAGAACTGCCGTTGTAATCAACCGCTGAAAGGCGTTAAAATTTAACGTTCACGAGGTAAGTGGAAACACGTCTTAGATAACGCAGGCTGCATCGCAGGCCACCTCCATGAAAAACGATGTGTGTTGGTTACCTCCACCACTGTGGCTGCCTTGGCGGAGGTTTGCGCTCTCCGAGTGCTGTCTAGTTGTATAAGCACCACGCATACAAACACGCAGTGCAACAGCAGGAGCTGTTTGAAAAGATGGCGCTTACATGTCCTAAATCATGATTGTACGAGTAGCTTCGTCTGCACAACAGTCCGATCCATGAAGAAGGATCAGGCTGGCACAAAACAGCATCAGTGAGTTGAAGGCATCACAGACAACGACAAGAATTTATTGGCCGTTCAATTAATGAGGTAATGTAGACTCGCGTGTTCCATGTCCGGAGTCTCAGCACAATCAGCCAATAATTGATCACACAAACTCAGGAAATGACGTAGATTCTACGAAACCATCAAAGTTACCTTCATTCTTGTCAGAACCAGCGCCCACGTGACCAGCACGGCGCTAGGGTCGGAGGTAATCTGCCTGGAGATTTCTCTCCCACAACCCGAGGGCAGATTACTCTGGTCCGGCTCTAACCAGGGGAAATGTTCGTCAGCGTCCTGGGATCACAATAAGTGTCGACACGCAGACCCCTCCCGCGGGCTATCATACTATTCCAGCACCCCGACCTCTGAGGCATGATTGCCCCCTCCCTCCCCCTCTAACTCTCAGACTGCCTACCCACTCCAGTTGTAAGCCTCCACCTCCCCTGAAGGCATCCTGAACACAGGCCCCACCCCACCCCTTGCTCAGTATCCCTCCTCCACCCCACCCCTCTCTCTCTCTCTCTCTCTCTCTCTCTCTCTCTCTCTCTCTCTCTCTCTCTCTCTCTCTCTCTCTCTCTCTCACACACACCTTCCAGTCAGTACCATCTTCCTTTAACCCCTTCCCCACCTTTTGCAATTTCAGCAATTCAACTGTAATCAGTTGCCGGTCACCACCAGAAGCCATCTTGCCTGTATGCCACTCTCTCCACAATGCTTTCAACTCCATCCCCCACCCCCAATGTACTCACATTCCCCTTAGCATCATTTCATTTAATCCACCGTGCCAACCTCATCCCCCCTTCGCCCCTACCTCCCCCCCTTCGCCCCTACCCCCCCCCCCTTCGCACCCCCCCCCCCCCCTTCGCCCCCTCTTCCCCCCCCCCCCCCTCCGACCGACCTACATCCCTACTCTGGTTGTAGTGGAGACATAGGAGGGAAAAGATCTATTGGTTTGTCGTCAGCGTAAGCCATCAATTTTACACTCGCTAATTGCGTCGCTTCCGATGGAGAGATCAAAGAGACAGGCAGGATGTGCACACGTTGCTTGCCCGGCCAGTGTAGCGCCAGTGTTTGCTTGGGTAGCTGGCTGCAGGCCAGGCAGTCGATCCGGGTTCTCTACCAGCGAAAATGGGGCGTTTCCGATTGGTAGGGCAAAGTAGAGATTTCCCTCACCCGGATGAGAACCACATCTTGGCCAGAGAGTCCACAACCACCAATTACATGAAGACGTATTTACGTTCTGCTGTGATGATAAATCTCGGCCACTATTACACCTTACTGTGCGTGTGCTGCGGTACAAGGGCGTGTTTGCATAGATATAGATGGACGTGCGATTTAGTGTCCTTGGCTTGCCGGCAAGTCTAACTGACTGAAAGGTTTTACGTGTGTGTGTGTGTGTGTGAGCTTTCTTGGCAAGCTGCTGAATGTCCAAACGTCGGTCATCCTGACTGTGTCTGTGTAATTATCTGTCCAATCGTCTAAGCCACTCCCTCACATTCTCTCTCTCTCTCTCTCTCTCTCTCTCTCTCTCTCTCTCTCTCTCTCTCTCTCTCTCTCTCTCTCTCTCTCTCTCTCTCACACACACACACACACACACACACACACACACTCATACACACGCACACACACGCGCGCGCGCACGCATACACACAAACATGCGCATGTACACGCGCACACACACACACACACACACACACACACGCCCACATATCAACACACACATATACGAGTACTTTAAACGGAAACCATTTTTACTTCCCAATACCACCATACCAGATGGACAGCCCCACAAACCTCTGTTTTAATGTCCAGAAGCCAAACTCGTGCCAAGGATTCCCAATCAGAGACCAATCAGATCCGAGTGTCCAGCACGGGGCTAATGGCCGGACAAGGCTACCAGACTCCTCCCAGAAGTCCTCGGGGCCTGTCAAGGCCAGCCATTACACAGCGGCCAAGGAGTGCTTCTCCCGGCGTCCTTCTGACCAGCCCTGCCCTTCCCTCTCCCTCTCCCTCGGGGCGGGGCCAGAATGTTGGGGAAGCCTACGGGAATGGATTCCGGAGGAGGTCTAAGTGGAGGAGGACTGTAGGAAGTGGGTGGAGGCTGAGGCAGTGATCTCTGGAGTGGGGAGCCAGCGCGCCATTTCTTCTAATCTTCCAGCTTTGATTCTCGGCAGTGACATCCGCTCCCATCGGGTGCAAAGGTACGGGAAGGCCAACGGAGGTCGGTGATGACGTGTCTCGTCTGGGGTCCTCGCAGCGTGAAGGTGCTTGACCACCCTTGCCGTGCGCAGGGGAAACGTGCATGGACCGCAGAATTCATGGCACGAGTACAGCCATTCCAAGGAGCCATCAGATTTTGTGTAGGCAGAATCATGAATGTTAATATTGTCATTGCCTCTTACAAAGATTATTGAGTGCCAGTAACACTGGACAAAATCGTCATCTCATGAACCTTCATTTCCAAATTCAATTACAGATTCCGCCATCGAGTTATGTCTTTCATCCAGAGGTGACACTGCTCAAAGTCTGATGGAAATCATTATCCTCCTTTCTTTTCCTAAGCAATCGCATACCCAAGCTAGTAGCATCGTTACCTGTGACCGCCGTCAACGCTTTTGAAATACATATATACGACAACTGACACAGTCACTATTACAACTTCCAATGATGCACGTAGGTGGCTACATGTATTCTCAGTATATGTTCTGGAGCGGTTCGAGCGAAATGAAGACACGCATTCTCCAATGATGAACAACACCAATCCACAGAGTTGTCTAAAAGGCGACCTTTAACCCTTCACCCTTGACTCATACTGAAGAGAGCGCCACGAGGACTGGTTCCAAGACTGGCGTTGGCAAGATGCGGACAGACGCGCCTGAAGACGCTGCGGTGATGGATGGATGAGGTGAGGCAGACAGATAGAGCAATTTGCCTTGCCACTCTAGGCACACTGAGAACCCAAAACTTGTTAGTCACTAACACTGCGAGTTCCGTGTATCGCTCGAAGACAGCAGTGGCATGTACTTTCTTTTTCCTGCATGCAAATCAGTGAAGGTAAACTAAGAAGAATACGAGATTAAAAATCGCTCATGCACATGTATACATCAACGCCTACACTATCAGCAAGCAGGTCTCACGCCTTACTTACAAGAGAAGCAATGCATGGGAGGTCTACAGATAAATCATTTACGCAGAGGCTCAGCAATGAAACAAGCACAGACCCGAACTCTAACAGAAGTGAAAGAGACAGCCATGCACAACTACACACGCAGACATTATGTCAATGTCCCTGAGCGCGCATCATGGGTGCACGCTCGTGCACATAGCATATCCAAACTCCGCCCCATTAGAAGTATTTTCAAACATTGAAAAGAAAAACATGTTTTTGAATAAAACATGTTCTGAAATGGAGGTTGTCGGAAGCTAGTTTTGAATAACAGAAGACATGACTGTGTACTACAATAATTTTGTAGCACTTAAGGGTACCTCGAGGCTCAATTTTAGGTGAGCATATTACCCTGATGCTGTAAGCGTTACAAGCTTTACACAAAAACGTATGCCTTTGCGTGTACCCTACTTATTCTCTTTTCACAATTCTACGTCGTAGCTTAGGAGGGGGGAAAAACTAAATTGATTATCATGGGAAACAAAACCAATTGACTGGACTTTTGAGCAACTGTGCTGAACTAGATGTGAATTGTAGTGATCAGTGGAATACATCCCTAAGGCTAATACAAACACCTTCTGTCTAAGCGCAATCATTGACCGGAAAGATTGTTTCAAGAAAACCTACATACTTGTAGACATACACTGTTACCCTGCTTCGGGGAAAAGCTGGAAGCTGCGGAGGTTTTCAACTACAGCCTAGGAGTCAAGAAGACATAATCGCCCAAGCACTGGCTTCATTCATCCTTGGATAGACCAAAGGTCTTCTGCAAAACCAGTGGGTTCCAATCAATACTGTCTTGGAGACAAAGAGGAAACATCCAACGAAACGAATTCAAGCCATTCTTTAAGACCACAGACCACATTTCCAGAGGGAAAGTCAATAACTCCGGGAAGATAATGGCCTTTGTGCAATCACCATTCCAAACAGCCATTACGCGCTGCCAAACATTCCAGTCGTGACTTTTTCCCGAGCCCATGGATAATTACAGCGGCTTAGAAATGCAAAGTCAAACAACAACAGCATTTTGTTTATTGATCATACGATCAGAAAATCTATTTGTTTGAGCAATCAAACGGAGCACGACAATAATGCACTAGAGAAAACAAACCAATTTTGGCTATTCAACTCAAAACAACACTGATCACTACGAAGATCTGCAGTGAAACTCCATTTAGTGGTTTGTTTGCTGCCACTGAGCTTTTTCTGTCATATGTGTGAGTTCGTAGATTTGACTAAAACTAATACGAGTCTATACAGTGCAGTAAGTTGTAGGAAAATAATCATCAACCGTTATCAGTCCTGCTTAACTTTTAACATTTTTTTCTTATTTCGTCAATGGGGAACCGAACGATACGTATATTGCTGTTTATCTTACACTCCACAAAACATAGATAAAAAAATTCATTCTGAGGAGGCTTATAACGCTCATTCCAATACCTATGCTCGTCAGGTTCCAATACTACATCAGTAAACAGATCGACGGCCGCACAACAGTTCTATTCCTCAAGGGTCCGCACTAATATTCCTGTACTCCTTGAGAGTTATCTCATCCCTAACCATCTCTTTGCTGATGGCACCATGCTCTACTTGACGGCGTCGCCCGAGAATTTCCACCAAGCGAAATCAAAACTAGAGGAATGTTCACATGACATCAAAAATTGGATGAGTGACAACTATCTTAAATTAAACGAAGAGAAAACTGAAGTTATTCTTATTGGTGCAGACACAAACACGAAACAATTATCGGACAAGGACATCACCATTGCTGGAACCAAGGTACAATTTTCAGACAGTGTAAGATACCTGGGTTTACACATTGACAGGCAACTATCTCTTGATAAACACGTGGGCAATGTGATATCAGCAGCCCATTTACAGCTGCGTAGAATAGCTAGCATAAGAAATTCTCTTACAAAGTCATCCACTTCGACACTTGTTGTAACTCTTGTTTTATCTCTTCTAGACTACTGCAACAGTGTGTTGGCAGGATCTACTCAAAAACAACTCTACCGACTCCAGCGCCTTCGAAATATTGGCGCCAGGATTGTTGAACGCCCTCCTAGGAGGGCCCACATGACGCCAATTATGAAAAGAATTCATTGGCTCCCGGTACAGAGTCGATTCAAATATAAGGTTCTCTGCATCGTCTTCAAATGTGTCACAGACAATGCTCCTGTCTATCTGCAAGAACTGCTAAAAGACTACAAGTCAGTGCGAAATTTAAGATCTTCAAGTCAAAAACTCATAGATGTTCCGAAGAAAAAAACAAAAGCTTATGGTAACAGGTCATACATACATACATACATACATACATACATACATACATACATACATACATACATACATACATACATACATACATACATACATACATACATACATACATACATACATACATACATACATACATACATACATACATACATACATACATACATACATACATACATACATACATACATACATACATACATACATACATACATACATACATACATACATACATACATACATACATACATACATACATACATACATACTACATACATACATACATACATACATACATACATACATACATACATACACATACATACATACATACATACATACATACATACATACATACATCTACATACATACATACATACATACATACATACATACATACATACATACATACATACATACATACATACATACATACATACATACATACATACATACATACATACATACATACATACATACATACATACATACATACATACATACATACACACATACATACTCTGAGGAGAACCACAAGAGCCGTCAGCCCCAAAAGGCAGAGTAATAAAGCAAACCAAACCAGGGCGCCTCAAGAGGGAGCGACATCAAAGATCGACCACAGAGTAAATGTCTCCAATCCTCAAAGAAAACAGCAAGACATTCCCCCCTCGCCAATCGGAGGCAGCGGGGCAAAACACGAGGCGGAGTGAAACAAGGTTTGTCTTGGGCTAAAAAACTCCTGTTACCGAGGTAGAATAAAGATCGGTGTACTGCCAGCCTCCAGAATGAATGGACCTGGCCAAGCCAAACGGAGAAAGGCGCGGGGAAGATGTTGGTGTTATTGGCTTTCGCCTGGAGCGGCAACGAGTGTTTCCTCGACACTGCACTCCTCTCCCCGAGACCATCTGTAGAGGAAGGGAAATCGTTCCAATGGAGAG
>JAWQFJ010011807.1:12500-15000 GCA_034096865.1 Theodoxus fluviatilis
AAGTGCTACAGAGTCTCCAGCTGCATAGATTTTCCTAGACAGACAAAGACTTCCACTGCAGTCTTCTTTATGGAGCAGCGATGAGAACGAAGAGGAAGAGGGATTTAAAAGTGGAAAAGTGAAAAGAGAACTGACAGTGCAGAACGTGCACGAAGAGTGTTTCTACTTAGACGGAAAAGAAGAGATAAGAGGAAATGGCGAATGAGAAACTGAAGCATGAGGTCACGCATTTTATTGCGCACGTAAGCACAAATGCAGGTAAGAACACATCTACTGATACACACGCGCACGCGCTCGCGTACACACACACGTGCGCACACAAACACACAAGCACACATCCACGCATGCACGCACACACACACACATTGCACATCAGTCCATTTTCAAAAATAAAGTCATGGCCCCAGTGGCATTCGCGTGCGCGCACGCACGAAATAAATGCGCACCACAGCTGAAGTGTAATAATGACAAAGGTGACAAGAAAACGACGACGACGATTACAACGACGATGACGACGACGACGACGACGACGACGATGATGATGATGATGATGATGATGATGATGATGATGATGATGATGATGATGATGACTTCAAGTCCTTAACATCGACGACGTCCACGAAAACCAAGACGAAGAAAATTACTTCAGCTCAAACTCGGGTTTTGGAGACTAAGAAGCGAAAATGTTGTGGCAAGACTTGAGTTGGTTCTGAGTGACGTATTCCAAAACTAGCCGAGTTCACGGGCCGCTGTTGGCGCTACAAAGCAAGAACGATAACTCTGAGCTGCCACATCATCTGAGGGGAAGCCACGCGGAGCAATCATGTCAGTTTCCCGCCAGCTGCGCGCCGCAGAAACCAGATGTTGTGTGAGCTGTCGCGCAGTGCCCTGCAACGGTGTTCAACTGCACAAAGGGTTTGGTGGTTTCTTCATGTCCACAGTGGTTTGCGGTTATTCCATCTCACTGCCAGTCTGACATCCACACGGACTTATTTACTGCACAAAGCGCGGGTAGGCATGGCGATCTTTTGTGTGCACGCATGAATACGGTAGGAGACGCGCAAGCATGCACAGCTTGGCAAATTGATTGACAAGAAGGGAGAGAGAGAGAGAGAGAGAGAGAGAGAGAGAGAGAGAGAGAGAGAGAGAGAGAGAGAGACAGACACATGACACACTGAAAGGCGCAGACACAAAGAAACACACTCAAACACACACACACACACACGCACGCACGCACGCACACGCACACACACACGCACACACACACGCACACGCACACACACGCACACGCACACACACGCACACAACCATGTGTGCACGCGCGGGCTCGTACACACACACACACACACACACACACACACACAACAGTACAGAAACAGCTTTAGTGAAAATTGTAAATGACCTTCTACGTGCTCTAGACAGAGGAGAAGTCTCTATTCTGGCGCTGCTCGATTTATCGGCAGCATTTGACACAATAGATCATGCTATTCTCATCAGCCGTCTTGAATTTGTGTTTGGCGTTAGCAGCTCTGCCTTGAACTGGTTTTCGTCGTACTTGTCCAACCGTACTCAGACTGTATCCATCAACAATAACACTTCTCATCCTACTCTGCTGCGCTATGGCGTGCCCCAAGGGTCGGTCTTAGGACCAGTTCTATTTGTTCTGTACACCACTCCTCTCGCAGATATCATGACTGCCCATTCGGTTCTTCATCATTCTTATGCAGATGATACGCAGGCGCAAAAGTCGGGTGATCCCAAGTGTTTCGACATTCTTATGCACTCAATGCAAGCGTGTGTCCTTGACGTGAAGTCATGGATGACATTCAATAAGCTGAAATTAAATGATGAGAAGACCGAGGCAATGGTTGCCTCTTCACCACGCATGTCTACCTCTGTCCAGCTCCCAGAGTCCATCACCATCGGCAATGCTACTGTCCCCTTTTCTGACACAGTGAAAAATCTAGGCGTTACGTTAGATTCCCACCTCACTATGCATGCACAGGTTCAGACCATCATTCGTTCTATGAACTTTGAGCTCCGTCGCATCGGTTCAATCCGTCACTATCTCTCTGAGCAAGCGGCAAAGACCCTTGTCTCAGCGTTCATTCTATCCAAGCTAGATTATTGTAATGCTTTGCTTTATGGCTGTCCTGAGTATCTCATTGACAGGTTACAAAAACTGCAGAACAACGCCGCTCGCCTGATCTGTAAAGTCCGCAAATCTGAGCATATCACCCCCTACCTTCAGAAACTACACTGGCTCCGTGTTGAGGACCGTATCACTTACAAAATTGCATGCTTATCTTTCAACGCATTCACACAGACAGGACCCGCATACCTCACAGCCCTCATAGACACTTACACGCCACGCAGAACACTTCGCTCTTCAGCAAACACCACCACCCTCGTCCCTCGTAAAATGAAATCATCTTTTGGTGACCGCTCTTTCTTTGCCTCCGCTCCTCTCGTCTGGAACTCTCTCCCTGCTAATCTTCGT
>JAWQFJ010011808.1:0-2500 GCA_034096865.1 Theodoxus fluviatilis
CATGCAAAACAACGTAATGGGACATGCTCTACGTAACCCGTTGGTGCGGGAGATGGCCACTCCACAATGTGAACTAGACTCCATATACGCTGGGAGACCAGCTGCGGGCGGTGTAGGAATGAGTTATTCATACCCTGCTGTTCCCCCCTCGGGCTCGGCGCGTTGCCCTTTACAGACGTGGACACTTACAGCGTTTCCCCTCATCAATTAAGTAGCCACGTTAGAGAGGGCGGGCCGACCCGGACACTGAGCCTGACATGACGTGAAGAGGTATAATGTCAACTGTCCTTGCACCAGTTTGTGCTTCCGTTTTCAGCCCACTCATCCCACTTATCCCTCATTTCTTCCGCCCACAACCTATTCCCCACTATCCCCATCCCCCTTATTCACTCGCTCCTCTTATTCAAGCTGGCATGATCCTAACTATCTCCTGTTATATTCCACTCACCTGCTTGCATTCCGCTTCCCTCATGAATTAATCCCCCTCTCTTCACCTTTTGTCTTTCTTGATCTCTACGTTTCTCCACCTCCCTCTCCTCCCTTTCTTTCTCTCTCTTTCATCCGTGCCTTTTGATCCTTCTTTCCATTCATTTAAATTTTCATTCAGTCAATCATTTAGTTTGTCCGTCCGACCTTCTATTCATCCGTCTGTCCGTCTGTCTCTGTGGTTTATCTGTCTCTGTGAGGATATTTTGGAGGGTCCTCTCTCTCTCTCTCTCTCTCTCTCTCTCTCTCTCTCTCTCTCTCTCTCTCTCTCTCTCTCCCTCCCTCCCCCTCTCCCTCCCCCTCTCCCTCCCTCCCCCTCTCCCTCCCTCCCCCTCTCCCATCCATCCATCCATCCATCCATCCATCCATCCATCCATCCATCCATCCATCCATCCATCCAGCCAGCCAGCCAGCCAGCCAGCCAGCCAGCCAGTCATCCCTCCCTCCCTCCCTCCCTCCATCCATCCATCCATCCATCCATCCATCCATCCATCCATCCATCCATCCATCCATCCATCCATCCATCCATCCAACCATCCTTCCATTCAACCATCATCCATCCATCCATCCCTTCCTCCATCTCTCCCTCCTTCCATCTATGCTTTCTGCGTCATCTCCCTCGCCATTTTGTCCTGACATCGTGTTACCTACCCACATCCAGCAGTCGTTGTCTCACCTTCTCCCTGCTGCCTGTCCTCTCGCACCAGTGCTTGTTACGCTCCACAAGTGGTTTTCAACACGTCTATGATAGGATACGGTTGGTCGGCTGGCGTTCATTTTCTGTGCAAAGAGCACCATGAAGTCAGTCAGCGCTGCGGTTAGTTCGAAAGCGTGCAAGAAAAACACAGTACGTATCGAAATAATGCATCATGGAAACCGCGCGTAATAGGTTTCAAACAAGTCTGACAAGATGTTACTATCCACGTATAAGGAGAAATTTCTTTTTCCTGTGCATGCTCTCATTCGGAAAGAATGTCCAAGATCTCCGATATGTCACAGGGAAAACGGTGTCGACATAAGCTGGTGAAATGCGTGGCCAACGGGGGTCGGCGCACCCATCTCGGTCAAAGTGTTCCGCTCTGATGGTTTCAGAGTTTGCTGAAGGTTGCATTCTTTTTGAGGCAAACCCTGTCGCATTCTGTGAACCCGACCCTGTCGTGCGCAGCTGCCGAGCTGGTTTTCTGCGTGGTTTCTGTACTTAACTTTCCGCTAGAGTCTCTCTGGCTTGATGAATACTCTGTCACTTGCAATTGTATTTGTGTGTAGGGTCACTGACACGGGAGAAAATCTCTACTCCGTTATGGTATTATCGGACATTGTAAACAGTAAGCGTCCGTAATGTTTAAACAGGATCTGGTTCGTGTCTGGTCACACGAGGTGAGGCTATGACCTCAGACACACGAGTTACCATCAGTTTCTGCTGCCTTTCAGGCTGCAGACCAGCCAAAGTACAGTAGGTGCGGGCGGTGGGGGTGTTATCTGCCCTGTTGCACCCGCAAGCTCTTATTGACGAATTAATAGGTGTGACACTTGATATGAGTACTCTTCTTGATTTACTTTGCATTCTACTTCCAGTTTACTATACTTGACCATAGGCAGGACGAACGCTATAACACACTCATTACATATTGTGATGGAAGAAGATATATACATCGGTAGATGCACACTGTCGACGGCAATCGAGTGTCACGGCCGTTGCTGATGCATGACCTTTGCAGTTTTGAAAGACACACCGCTAGTTGAATCGCCATGGAAAACCTCTTTAAAAAATCGTTAAACCTGTCAAACATGGCTTCATACCACGTTGAGCCCCGCAATCAATACAAGGCCTTTGCTGACTTTAACATCAACTTTTTCCTTAGAGTAAACAAGAAATACAAATGTAAAAAGGGGAAAAGTGCTAATGCCGCGCTGGCCACGCAGCAACGCTAGTCTTGCCTCTGTGCAAATACATCGTGGTATTTGTTTGTGGCTTGTTTTTATTGCGCGCTCTCACTGAGTTGACACAAATTGC
>JAWQFJ010011808.1:7500-17832 GCA_034096865.1 Theodoxus fluviatilis
GGGGCGTGGCCTACATACACTGAGTAACTGACCCACGAGGAAAACTTGGGACGTTTGCCAAGGGGAAAAGGGTATCAAGACCTGGGACGGCCAGTGGGTCCCTCCCCGTCAGGCCTAGAAGGGAGAGGCCTCGTTAGCCTAATCCCTGCGTGACCTGTGATTGGAAAGGACGTATGGTCATTCACCATCTCCGCGGGACTTTAAAGCGACTCACGGCTGCTTACGAACGTTCGTTGACACCTTATGTCATCTTCTATGCAACTGACATGTGACAGACGAGTACTGTTCGCTCTTTTATTTCCTAAAGGTTTTGCGTTGCATATGTGAACCAAGAAATGTGGCTTGTATGCGAGCGTGTGAGTGAAAAGCAAAGAAGGAAACAAGCAAATAAATAGACAAACAAATGAAACCTTTTAAAGCCTCACAAGTTTAGAAAATGTACATTTACATTGACCCATTATCTTCAAGGGACCTGCTATGCAATGACTGCAAGTGACGAGTTCAGAGCCCGATGACTCAGACAAGCGTTTAGGCATCGGTGAGAAGTCTCTTCTCGTAACCTGAATGTTAGGTGCTTTTGACTACAGTATTCTCCTCGCCAGAATGATGAAACGGAAGCATGAGGATGCACTAGTGTATGAAAGTGTGTGTGTGTGTTTGTGTGTGTGTGTACACATGCGTGTGTGTGTGTGTGTGTGTGTGTGTGTGTGTGCGTGCGTGCGTGTGTGTGTGTGTGCGTGTATGTGTGTGTATGTGTGAGCGTGCACGATGATTTTCTCACAACATTCGTCTGCTCTCCTTGCCATTGTCTCTGGACATCTGAGTTTGTCGTGTTGCGGACTCGATATATGGATCATCCTGCCTGATAACCTGGTGACGGTGTGGGGATAACAAATATAGGGTGGTGCTCGTTCACCACCCACGTGTTAGTGGGAAGTGTTTGCGCGAGTGTATAAAAACTGCATCTTTTCTACATCTTTTAAGAAGATATATTGTTTGGTAGGAGTGTCTCGTTTTGCCCTCAATCTGAAGAGAAAATCCCTGGCTGCCTTGGAGAGGAGGAGGTGGAGAATGAGTGAGCTGCGATGTATGGGTGCAATGTGTGTCCTGCGTAGGCAGGCAGTTGAGCGTGGAGTGCTTTTCATAGAGCAGAGAGGAGCGCATAGTCGATGTCGTGCAGTGCACTTGCTTTGTTATAGAGAGGCACGCTGCATCAACATCCTACCTACTCAGTGCAGAGCGAGATCATTGTTCCCCTGTTGACAACTCCCCAGCACAGCTATGAATTCCGGGGCTATTCATCGTGCGAGTGCGTGTTCTCGACTGTGAGAATTTATTGAATTGGGCAGGCCGCATGCTGAAAGCTTACTGCGTGTGAAAACCCTATCATGCGTTTGCCCCTGAACTGTTTTGGATGTGGACCAGTTATACAGCTCACGGCTCACAGCTCAGCTTAAAAAGGCACGGGCATTATTATTTAAATGTTGATATGATCTACCATTTTATCTAACAATTGTTAGGAGCATTTATGTATTTAACTACCATCTGCCTGCTGTTGATATTTCTCTATGACTGCTGATCCTCTTCTCTCTCTCTCTCTCTCTCTCTCTCTCTCTCTCTCTCTCTCTCTCTCTCTCTCCTCTCTCTAAAACACATTCATGTCGACATTCCGGTCTGTGGCGTTACTTTTCTCCCACTACTGTGACGGGTGCTAATTCAACTTGGGCTGGGGTTGCGAAGCCCTGGCGGCCCCTGTAGCTTACTCTGTCAAGCCTGGCACACTCCTCAACCCCTCACGTCTACATGTAGCAGGCTCCACAAACAGAGCGGGGAGCCAGGGCAGGCTGGGCGAGGGACAAAGAGTCATGCCTACTGGGTGCTCTTCAAACACGCCTGGAGCTGGCGTCAAACAGGCGGTGACAGATTTCAAAACACGCTAGATGTGGACCGTTCCAGTGAAGAGGCTGCGGTCACAGAAGTTGTCACACATGCTCCGTGTTGGCACACTTTCCCCTTTCGGCTCTTGTCGCCCTTCTCGTCGGCTCTGTCGTCGTCATCGACTCCCTAGTTTTTAACTTCTGTTCCTTCTTTTCTATCTTGTCTCAGCCTCTTTCAAGGGGTCTCCTTTGTGGATTCAATGCTGGTATGTTTTCCCTTCTTTGTTCTGTCTTCGACCAGCTCCTTTCACACTTCTCCCTCCAAATATCATCATCCTCATCATCGTCATCATCATCATCGTCATCGTTGTCGTCATCGTTGTCGTCATCATCGTCGTCGTCGTCGACGTTGTCTCATTTTCATCATCATCTTCTTGTTCTTCTTGTTCTTCTTCTTGTTCTTCTTGTTTTTCTTCTTGTTCTTCTTCTTGTTCTTCTTCTTGTTCTTCTTCTTGTTCTTGTTGTTGTTGTTGTTGTTGTTCTTCTTCTTCTTCTTCTTCTTCTTCTTCTTCTTCTTCTTCTTCTTCTTCTTCTTCTTCTTCTTCTTCTTCTTCTTCTTCTTGTTCTTCTTCTTCTTCTTCTTCTTCTTCTTCTTCTTCTTCTTCTTCTTCTTCTTCTTCTTCTTCTTCTTCTTCTTCTTCTTCTTCTTCTTCTTCTTCTTCTTCTTCTTCTTCTTCTTCTTCTTCTTCTTCTTCTTCTTCTTCTTCTTCTTCTTCTTGTTCTTCTTGTTCTTCTTGTTCTTCTTCTTGTTCTTCTTCTTGTTCTTCTTGTTTCTTCTTGTTCTTCTTGTTCTTCTTGTTCTTCTTGTTCTTGTTCTTCTTGTTCTTGTTCTTCTTGTTCTTCTTGTTCTTCTGTTCTTCTTGTTCTTCTTGTTCTTCTTCTTCTTCTTCTTCTTCTTCTTCTTCTTCTTTCTTCTTCTTCTTCTTCTTCTTCTTCTTCTTCTTCTTCTTTCTTCTTTCTTCTTCTTCTTCTCTTCTTTCTTCTTCTTCTTCTTCTTCTTCTTCTTCTTCTTCTTCTTCTTCTTCTTCTTCTTCTTCTTCTTCTTCTTCTTCTCCTCCTCCTCCTCCTCCTCCTCCTCCTCCTCCTCCTCCTCCTCCTCCTCCTCCTCCTCCTTCTCCTCCTCCCACTCCTCCTTTTTCTCCTCCTCTTTCTCCTTTTTCTCCTCCTCTTTCTCCTCCTCTTCTTCTTTCTCTTCTTTTTATTCTTCTTCCTCTTCTTTTTATTCTTCTTCCTCCTCTTCTTCTTCCTCTTCTTCTTCTCCCCTTTTTTCTTCTCCCTTTTCTTCTTCTTCGCTTCATTTACTTTTTTCCGTTATCGTTGTGTTTGCCACGGTGCCAGTCATGTTGTCAGAACAACGCTGTGGCAGCGGGGAGGGAATATGTAGTGTTCTCCAAACGGATCGTGCATCATACGGCTGTATGCAAAGCTTTTCAATCGTGACGATTATATTTCCGCCATTCGCTTCTGTTCCATTCATCACAGCAGCTCCGCGACGTGACCCTATGGGTGGAACAATGCACGGATTCATGGCGTGATGGAAGAGTGCCGGAAGACGCGCTGAACGCCGAACCCGTAGTCTCTGTGTGTATGTGCCGCGTGTCAGTTCGTGATGGAGGGTGGTCACGGAGCTGAGGATGCATTATTACGAGTACACGTATTTCTTTCATTTCAAATCTTCATTTACGTCGTGCACAGATCTTGTCACTTCCGACAGATCATGTGGACGCATCCGTGGTGTGCGTCTGTGATTTTGGAGATGGCTTTTGCTATTACGTGATTTGCTAGTACTAATGGTGTTTTCTATGAAGTGAAAATGGCGGATTCACGAAGTTGAGATGCTTCTTCATAAGTTTTAACTTAGAACGCGGATTTTACGTGATGTGAAGTCACGGCGTAACCGATTGTGGGAAAGACAGCATATGATTGGCAAGCGATCTTGGTCGGTTAATCCGCAGTCAATTCGCAGTGATTCATACATACAACGACAAAAGAATATGAAGATTCAACAATAACGTCATAAACACGGAGCCAATCAGATACTGTGACTCGTCAGCTAGTCTGTGGTGCGTTGTCTTCGCTGACTTTCCTGCACCCCTCTCCTCGGACGAGCCCACTTGTGTGGCCCGTCTTTGGAAGTCTATCCGTCGTGGTCTCGACAGGAAAATGACATCGCCATTGCCACCTTCTCGATAACCGTATTTTCTTGATAAATCCGGCACGCCTTGCTTAAGAGACAGAAAAACACCCATCAAGTTTTTCACGTGCTCTCGATTTACACGTATTGCTTTTTGTGAGCGTGTTATTGCGGGTACGTGAGTTGGGTGTAATGCGGATGGGTAAAAGGGATGGGAAAGGGAGGTGGGGTGGGGTGGGAATTGAATGAGGGCGTAGAAGGAATAATGAGAACGTCAGAGGGTTGGAATGGAAGATAGATGGAAAGGCACTGATTCGGGGTTACACAGACACTTAAGGGAATGGAGGGTCAAGTGTGAGTCGTGGAGGTTGTGGATGAGATGGAGGTGGGGTGAGGTGGAGTGGGGGTGTCGATTTTGAAAGCGAGGCCAGGCAGGATTAAGGTTGGATAGATGGAGTCTGAAAAAAAACGGTCGATACTTTGTCTCTATATTTGGTGAAGGCGATTAGTAGAGCCTGACGAAAGAAGGGTTGGTGGAGCTAGGAAGGAAAGGGGTGGAGGAATGGAGAGGGGCAGGTGTGTGTTTCTGCAATAAAGGCGTTTAACACGGGGCTTGGGCTTTGTAGTGGAGGGGTGTCACAGCGATCGCTGGGCTTCCCATTGATTTGGCCACTGGGACTGCAGCTCTCCAGGTAATTGGCGCCTAAGTCCCGCAGATTATCCCCGCCGCCTTTGAAGCAATTGCCTCCCGTATGCATTGATTGTCTCCGGTTCCGCTACCCTTGCGCTGGCCGTAATTGAATTTTTTGCCCTAATCGATGGAGATGGTGAAGTAGAGGGAGTTGTAATGGGCTTGCGAGATGGGCTGTTCCGGCCTCTGAAGAGATTAGCGCCTGTGACGGCGGAGCGAAACATTTGCTGATGCATTAGTGCTGCCATTGGCGTTGGTGACTTGGAATATCGTTGGCTAATGTCTTGTGATGTGCGGGATTAAAGTTGTGGGTTAGTTTCGTGAGTTTGTCCTTTTGAGTGACTGGTTGACTCTGTGTGTGTGTGTGTGTGTGTGTGTGTGTGTGTGTGTGTGTGTGTGTGTGTGTGTGTGTGTGTCTGTGTGTGTGGTTGTGGTTGTGTGTGTGTGTGTGAATGTGTGTGTGCGCGGGCGCGCGCGTGTGTGTTTGTGTGTGTGTGAATGTGTGGGCGCGAGTGTGTGTGTGTGTGTGTGTGTTTGTGTGTGTGTGTGTGTGTGTGTGTGTGAGTGTGTGTGTGTGTGTGTGTGTGTGTGTGTGTGCGCGCGCGGATATCTGTCCTTTTCTTTCTGTGTCTCTTCCTCTTTCAGAGACGCTCTCTTTTTCTCTCCTCCCCTCTCTCCCTCCCTCCCTCCCTCCCTCCCTCCCTCCCTCCCTCCCTCCCTCCCTCCCTCCCTCCCTCCCTCCCTCCTCCCTCCCTCCCTCCCTCCCTCCCTCCTTCCCTCCCTCTCCCTCTCTCTCCCTCCCTCTCTCTCCCTCCCTCTCTCTCTCCCTCCCTCCCTTTCTCCCTCCCTCCCTCCCTCTCTCTCTCTCTTTCTTTCTCTCTCTCTTTCTTTCTCTCTCTCCCCCCCCCCCTCTCTCTCTCTCTCTCTCTCTCTCTCTCTCTCTCTCTCTCTCTCTCTGCCTCTGCCTCTTTCAGCTCCTCATTCTCTGCATGCCATCTCCATTAGCACTGCCGAGGCTAAGTGGGAATGGGAAACGTCACTGACCAGGTATGAAGATGTAGCTCTCTGCCTGTCCAGCTCGCTGCTCATAGGTCAGCTTGTGGGGTAGTGTCTGCTGGTCCGGAGATCAATAGTCATTGAAGTGTAGCTCATGCAGAGACTAGCAATATTATGGCAAGATAATGTTAATGATTTATTCTTTCTGTTTTTTACGAGAGAAAACATGTTGAGCTTTTATGGAGTTTTTGGTTGAATAATAAGTTTAAATGAAACAAGAAACAAGGGGAGTTAAGCTCCTATGCCTTCTCTCCTCCGATAATCGAGGCAATCAAAAGCATTTCCGACCGAGAAAAGAAAAGAATGTACAGTCGTTGTGGTTTTTTTCTCTTGTCCTGCCTTTCATTTGAAGTAGTTTGCATTCTCGATCTTCCAAGTCTTCGCTCTTTTCACTTGCTAATAAAACCATGAAGTCATTTCTGAATTAGTGAATAGTCATGTTTTCTTTTATTTTTTGTGTGCAACGGAAATGATGTTGCCGTAATGTACTTATCCTCAGCCTCCACGCCCCCACCTCTTGGTTCCACTTATCCTTATTTTTGCAAATCAAAGATTGAAGAAAAAATGTTTAGAAAAAGAATGGTGTCTGATATTCCACAAAATGACAGACATCTGGACAGAATGCTTTTGAATCTTTAAAGCACGATGGTCTTATTTCGTGGTCTGATTAATCTCTGCGGTCTCGTAACGACTCCCATTACTTACTTCTGTTCCACGTGTTATTTCCTTCGTAAGATTCGCAATTCTCTATTATTCTAACGTTGGAATTTCCCGTGAATTTTGCCATAGTTTGGTTAAGGTTTGAGTTGAGAGGTGGGTTTTTTCTTTCACGTTTCATGAAATTAAATGTGCTTTTAGCACAGTCTGCCGGGGTAGCACGCTTTCCATTAAAGAATTCAGTGACATTTGCATAGCGTTGAGCGATTTACATGGTGAATTACTGTCACGTGAGATGCATACTCTAAGCCTGGAAACGTTTTGAGGGCACTAAAAGTGTCACTGAAGATTACTGAGGTCACGATCCAATTCAGTTCATCTGTCCCCACTCTTTTCCATCTTCCTGTACTCTGGATCTCTGGGAAAAAAAGTATTTCGCATTTTGCCCAGGGGAAAAAACGATTTACTTCCCTGGAAAATTATTGAAGATGACTGCCAAAATGATGTCAACACACTGTCGCACAAAGAATCTATGACGCACGTTTCAAGAAGAAAACATGTTTTGTTCCTTTGTCGCGGTCAGGTCATATTGTGCATATTGTACAGTTCAATTGCTATTCGGGGAAATACGCTTACTCAGAATCAGGGACCCGGCTGCAGGTTCGGTCAGAGAAACTAAATGCGGTTTCAATACTCTTTATGATCTTTTCTATAATAAGTTGGGCAGGGTATTGATTATGAAACGTCATAGACAGAAGCAGAGTATGTCCGGAGCTATTCAATGCCCCCATGTGCAAGCAGAAGAAAGCTCTTGCTGATAGACTTTCGGGGATGTCTCCGGTACCACGGCCCAGGGCGACCCCACGGAGCCAGAGTGGCCACCGAGGACATAGGGACAAGATCACGTCATGAAGACCCGACCATTGACATGACCCATCTGGAACAATGCAGGAGGAATACGAATGCATGCACAATCACTAGGCGGCCAAGATGTATGCTGGGAGGAGTGGTTGCGCTGGAAGGTCTATGGGGAACTGTTGAAAGGTTGCTCTGATTGACTCGGTTTGCTTTCTTTATAAAGTCTCGCGGGCTTTTGTTGACGGCTTCGCCATGGTTCCTCACAGGGGGGAGGGGCCAACGACCTCTTGCCCTTTACGAATTAATACTGTTACAGGAACTTTACCAATGACGTGACTATTTATCGAATATGCTCCATGGATCAAACTTACCAAGCATTCTGAGTGCGCACCAGCCCTTAAGGATTTCTTAATTTATGGCGTCACAATCCCAGATACCGAACACAGAAGAATGTGTGTTTCGTTTAGGGACTGTGAGTGGGGCTGAAAGAAGAGGAGAACATAAGAGAAGGGGGTGGGGTGGGGGTGGGGTGGGGGAGGTTGAGGGAAGGAGAAATTAGGAAGGGGTAAGGCATTGCTTGTTTGGGCAAAACTGATGAGACCTCTAAGCATTCCAAAGGATGGTCGACTGCTATTATCTTTGAATGTCAGCAAGCAGTAAACCGATCAAGCTGAAGTAATTTCAGCTAGATTAGGTACTTTGTTCCGCGAGCAAAAGATCAAACCTGCGGTTCGGAGCAAAATTACCGGTGTTGTCGTTGGCCGACTCCACTGTTACCAACATTACAGTATCGTGCAGTCTGTGAAGACCTGCATGACTTTGTCCCATGTAAAGGTCTGTATTGATTGAACTGTTTCAGCATAGAGAGAGAGAGAGAGAGAGAGAGAGAGAGAGAGAGGAGAGAAAGAGAGAGGGGGGAGAGAAAGAGAGAGAGCGAACGAAAGAGAAAGAAAGAGAAAGAGGAAGGGGGGAGGGGGGAGGGGGAGGGAGGGGAAACTTTTCCATTTCATATATAGTAGAGCGAGTGTTCATTACAGGCACGTATACGCAGAAGCGCATGCATACATGTACATAAGATGTCATAGAAACACGAGGAAACAAGGGCAAACCTCAGCACAGGCGCTCACACCCTTGTCTTTATTCCTCATTCACCTCTTTCACACTTTATTTTCTTTGATTTTGTTAACACAGACACACGCATGCACACACGCGCACACGCACATTCACAAATAAATGCAGGCGCACAAAGACATACAAACCTCAATCTCTATCATTTACTTACACACACAAACACGCACGCATGCACGCACGCACACACACACACATACACGCATTAACACAAATACACAAACGCACACTTTTCACTCACTCACTCACTCACTCACTCACTCACTCACTCACTCTCTCTCTCTCTGTCTGTCTGTCTCTCTCTCTCTCTCTCTCTCTCTCTCTCTCTCTCTCTCTCTCTCCCACCACTCACTCTTTCATCCATCCACTCAATAACTCACAGTGACATCCTTTCATCACTCGCTCACTCATTGGTGGTCGATGAGTCGGACGGTGCACATTGAGGAGAACTAAACTCTCGTGCTTTCGCGCCTACCCCGGAGCTGTGCGGGAGATGGGGACGAGGAGTGTATCCGTTGATTCCATCTCTAGCTCACGAGGGGCTACCGCTGTTCCGGAAAGCTGTGTCTCGTCATGCAGTGAGTGATCCACCATCTCGTCCGCTCAGCAGATTGAGGCAGTAGTGGAGAGAGCTGCTGGTCTAAACTGGGCACCGCAATAATGCTGAATTAGAATCGACCTCCAGCTCCCCTGATCTCCAACGAGTGCTCGGTGATGGGGATCTAAAACTGGTTCTGCCATCAAGGCGGGCTGGAATGAGCTTTGGTGTCGCGTGTTGACAATAATGACTGTGGCCCTCCTGGTGCTCGGGTGGCCACAGGGACCACTCTGCCGTGAAATGGAATTTTTGTAGCGAGCGTGTCACTGTGAGCTGTAGTGCACGCAGTTTTGCGTCCTCAAGTCCGCGTCGTTACGATCAATTCAAATTTCCCCCAGCGTGACCTTGCTGGAATTAATTCCCCACACCCTTTGTGTGCAGGTGACATCCTTTTTTGTCATTTCTTTCTTTCTTTCTCTCTCTTTCTTTCTTTTTCTTTCTTTTTTTCTCTCTCTCTTTCTTTTTCTCTCTATCTCTTTCTTTCTTTCTCCTTTTCTTCACTCTCTTCATTTCTCTCTGTGCAGTTCTGAGAAGTTTTGGCGCTAAAATTCCAGTCTTCACATGATGTAATTAGGCATATTTTATGGAGGACAGAATAATCAATTTTGGCTGTGGAGGCAGCGTGAATGGTCGCTCTCTGTAGCGACAAGAAAAGGTCTCTTTCGCAAGTACTCTTCAATCAGACCACGAGCAAAACGACCGTGGAAAAAAGACCCATCACCTCTGTGACTTAATAGAGGGTGACATCAACGCCACTAGTGAGGCTGATTGGCACTGACACATCCTCCAGCGACCAGAGAGGCAGGCACCTGCGCAGTTCCTGTGGACGATCTCGGTGCATGCTGCATCTGACTGTCTTCTTCCCCCCACCCCCCACCTCTCTTCCCCCTACCCTCTTCCCTCTTTCTTCTCCTCGTGCGCTCCCTGACGCCCTGTCTGTGAGGGCAGCTCGACCTGGTAGCCTCTGGAAAGTGCGAGTGACATTGGGTGACAGGCAGCTGCTTTGACTGGCTCCCGGCCAGGCCACGGTGCCAACAGAACGACCCCTAGGGTTGGGTTTGCTGAGGTGGGGTGGAGAGATGAAGGGAAGAGAAGGTTCGATGAAGGCATTACAGAGCACACGATGAGCGAGCATCAAGAGGGACGGTTGGAATGGGAGAATTAGGGGTGGGGGTGGTTATTGGGGGATTAGACTATGGATTGTGTCAGAATGTGACGGACTTAGCTTACATGTAAGTCATTGACTGCCCTCGCGGCTAATTGAAGTGAGGGA
>JAWQFJ010011809.1:0-29708 GCA_034096865.1 Theodoxus fluviatilis
TCACTGTCTGGCAAAAATGAGACACAAATGCTGTCCGGAATACAATGCAACGAGTTAAGTCTGCGTTCATTTGGAAGCCATTTTTGCGCCCGCATCTGTTACCACGAGAGATACAGCAAGAAAGTGACGTGGCTTTGGAGTGGGTCGCCATTCCATGAATTGACTACTTGCATCGTAAAAAATCATTCTTTCTCCTTCTCCAATGTTCTCGAAATTATTCCTCCTGGCATAGATTCTATATAGGATCCATCCTCCTAAAAAATCTACTCGCAAATGACATCACGTTATACAACGTCAAATGATGACGTCACAGATTTTGCAAAATGGAGTCTGTTGAATTGTTTTCATTGAAACACCAAAATGTAAAAAAGTCACTTTCTTTTAAAACCTCGATTCTGAAAATTTGATAATATTGAATGGGACCTAACTTCCAGTCAGTGTGCAAAATCTCAAGGAAATCCGTCCAGTAGTTTTTGAGATATAGGCCGTGGAGACGGGACAGACAGACAGACAGACACACAGACAGATAAAGTCTGTAGGACCTCCAGTAAACCTGGAGGGATAAAGTCTGTAGGACCTCCAGTAAACCTGGAGGGATAAATGTTTCCATGTCTTGAAATGATCTGAGCAAACTGTTTTGACAGGATGGGTTTCTGGAGCGACTGTCTTCAGGGGAGTTTGTGGAGCTGTCCAAATTGGTGGAGAAGTTTGTTGCAGACGTGGAGGACGTGTGTGGGAGGCGAAGCACTCTGCTGAGTGGCACTCTTCAGAACCAGGTCTGTGTTTGGGGTCTTCTCTCTCTGGTTCTTTGGCTTCGCTAAGTGCCCTGTCACATTTTAAAACCAGGTGTTCTGCCTGTTCCCTCACTGTGCAGATAGTGTGAGTAGTGTGTGATGTGAATGTATCAGACTACATAGTAATGTCATGGAGAGGTGTGAAAGTGCTCAATGATCATGATATGGCATGATTCATGCATGAAATAAATGGACATACCAAAGAGGACTGACACTTTGATAAAAAATATACTAACTCTGCTCTCAGCTGAAGTAATTTGCTTCTCTTTTTATGTAATAGGAGTTCATTGTACTATTGTTGACAATCACCCAGCAGAGAAGTTTGTGTTGTTTCATGCACACGTTAAGTGGTTATTATAAACTTCAGATTCAAGGTTTGTTTTATGTGCCATATATTCAACGTATTTAATCAACCTGTTGCTTTATTTCAGGCCAGCAAGTTTGTTGGGCGTTTCCATGAAGAACGGAAAACCAAACTGAGGTATTTTGTTTATAAGCACCTGCATAACTTGCATATGGGGTGTATTGGGTGTAGTGTTGTTACTATCATATTACGTCCCTTTATGTTTCAACTCTTCAGTGGAAAAAGGAGCAGAAAAGGTGCCACGAATAAAACGGACGCCAACCGCCTCCCAAGCGTTTGGTCTCACTTTATTTTACAACACAACACGATATTGCGTGATTGTAACATGTGAAGGAGACTGCAGTCTAGCAACAATTCTTATGGACTGTTTTTCTATGAACTTTGAGGAATTGAAATAAACAGTTTCTGCATGATGAATCCTTGGGCAGTAAGAATTAGAGGTCATTCCTGAGATCCACATGTTAAATTTTGTCATGGTTCACCATTTACTTTAGCTGGATGAGTAAGAGCAAGTTGGCATCTTCCAGTTCCCACATTTGTTTTTTTCCTCCTCAGCTTGATCCTGGACAATGAGAGGTGGAAGCAGGCAGATGTTCCGACGGAGTTTCAGGACTTGGTGGACTTCATCGCTCAATCCAGTAGGTGCTCTAGACAGTCGTCTGATGCCCTTGATTTCATCTGAGTTATGTATGAACCCTTATCCTGGTAGTCAAGGCATGTGCTGTGAGGTTGAGTGGACCAAGCTTGCTAATTGGGGCATGTGCTAGAGGTTGAGTGGACCAAGCCTGCTGATTGGGGCATGTGCTGTGAGGTTGAGTGGACCAAGCCTGTTGATTGGGGCATGTGCTGTGAGGTTGAGTGGACCAAGCCTGCTGATTGGGGCATGTGCTGTGAGGTTGAGTGGACCAAGCCTGCTGATTGGGGCATGTGCTGTGAGGTTGAGTGGACCAAGCCTGCTAATTGGGGCATGTGCTGTGAGGTTGAGTGGACCAAGCCTGCTAATTGGGGCATGTGCTGTGAGGTTGAGTGGACCAAGCCTGCTAATTGGGGCATGTGCTGTGAGGTTGAGTGGACCAAGCCTGCTAATTGGGGCGTGTGCTGTGAGGTTGAGTGGACCAAGCCTGCTAATTGGGGCATGTGCTGTGAAGTTGAGTGGAGCAAGCCTGCTAATTGGGGCATGTGCTGTGAGGTTGAGTGGACCAAGCCTGCTAATTGTGGCATGTGCTGTGAGGTTGAGTGGACCAAGCCTGCTCATTGGGGCATGTGCTGTGAGGTTGAGTGGACCAAGCCTTCTAATTGGGGCATGTGCTGTGAGGTTGAGTGGACCAAGCTTGCTGATTGGGGCATGTGCTGTGAGGTTGAGTGGACCAAGCCTGCTCATTGGGGCATGTGCTGTGAGGTTGAGTGGACCAAGCCTGCTTATTGGGGCATGTGCTGTGAGGTTGAGTGGACCAAGCCTGCTAATTGTGGCATGTGCTAGAGGTTGAGTGGACCAAGCCTGCTGATTGTGGCATGTGCTGTGAGGTTGAGTGGACCAAGCCTGCTAATTGTGGCATGTGCTAGAGGTTGAGTGGACCAAGCCTGCTAATTGGGGCATGTGCTAGAGGTTGAGTGGACCAAGCCTGCTAATTGGGGCATGTGCTGTGAGGTTGAGTGGACCAAGCCTGCTGATTGTGGCATGTGCTGTGAAGTTGAGTGGACCAAGCCTGTTGATTGGGGCATGTGCTGTGAGGTTAAGTGGACCAAGCCTTCTAATTGTGGCATGTGCTAGAGGTTGAGTGGACCAAGCCTGCTAATTGGGGCGTGTGCTGTGAGGTTGAGTGGACCAAGCCTGCTAATTGGGGCATGTGCTGTGAGGTTGAGTGGACCAAGCCTGCTAATTGGGGCATGTGCTGTGAAGTTGAGTGGACCAAGCCTGCTGATTGTGGCATGTGCTGTGAGGTTGAGTGGACCAAGCCTGCTAATTGGGGCATGTGCTGTGAGGTTGAGTGGACCAAGCCTGCTTATTGGGGCATGTGCTGTGAGGTTGAGTGGACCAAGCCTGCTTATTGGGGCATGTGCTGTGAGGTTGAGTGGACCAAGCCTGCTAATTGGGGCATGTGCTGTGAGGTTGAGTGGACCAAGCTTGCTAATTGGGGCATGTGCTGTGAGGTTGAGTGGACCAAGCCTGCTGATTGGGGCATGTGCTGTGAGGTTGAGTGGACCAAGCCTGCTGATTGGAGCATGTGCTGTGAGGTTGAGTGGACCAAGCCTGTTGATTGGGGCATGTGCTGTGAGGTTAAGTGGACCAAGCCTTCTAATTGTGGCATGTGCTAGAGGTTGAGTAGACCAAGCCTGCTAATTGGGGCATGTGCTGTGAAGGTGAGTGGACCAAGACTGCTAATTGTGGCATGTGCTGTGAGGTTGAGTGGACCAAGCCTGCTAATTGGGGCATGTGCTGTGAAGTTGAGTGGAGCAAGCCTGCTAATTGGGGCATGTGCTGTGAGGTTGAGTGGACCAAGCTTGCTAATTGTGGCATGTGCTGTGAGGTTGAGTGGACCAAGCCTGCTAATTGGGGCATGTGCTGTGAGGTTGAGTGGACCAAGCTTGCTAATTGTGGCATGTGCTGTGAGGTTGAGTGGACCAAGCCTGCTAATTGGGGCATGTGCTGTGAGGTTGAGTGGACCAAGCCTGCTAATTGTGGCATGTGCTGTGAGGTTGAGTGGACCAAGCTTGCTGATTGGGGCATGTGCTGTGAGGTTGAGTGGACCAAGCCTGCTGGATGGGGTCAAGAGGTCAAGGGTAGGCCAAGCCCATTTGCTTTGGTTATTATAAAATCTTCCCAAAATCTGCATAATAATTTATCGGAAAACTATGATACAGATTTGGTCTTTATTCAAATGTGAGCACTTTTAAAACAGTTTTTGCTGTATTTTGTAGGATAGGAAAAGCATAAACCAGAGCAAAGGAGAGGTGTTTTGTCCTTGAAATTTTGTGGGCTATTTTTAGTAGCATTGGTGGCTCAAACATTTCCCAATTATGACACCAGGGTAAGGGTGTAATGTGTAATGTCCCTAAATGCTACACTTCGCCCTCCCCACCAGTCTCACTCCACATCTTGCAGCCCAGTCCAGCCCTGCTCAACGCAGAAGTTGTAGCAGCAGCCGTTATGCTCTTATCGCTGTAGCCTTCTTTTGCAGTGATGGTCATAAAGTGAGTAAAAGCATATGTGGAAGTAGGTTTTTCTGCAGGACTCATGTAGTGCACACAGTGTATGATGACTTAAAACTCTAGATTTCCTGACATCTGAATTGTTTTTAGAAGTATGCACAAATTAGTATATTCAGGAAAAGAAGGACTGATTCAACACATACTTTTAAATTTCAGCCGTCCTCAAAATTCCAGAGAAACGAACTGATTCAGGTGAGTTTGAATGTGTTGAAAGTCTTCCATTGTGGTGCTTGGTGCAATGAATATTTGGGGTCTTAGAATAAAATGAAATAATTTTAATGTTAGAAAGATCTAAAGAATGTTTATATTAGAAAGATCTAAAGAACGTTATAAATGGATATGTCTTGTGATCATTCCTGAATGTGAGCCAGTGTTAACATGTATCTTGTGAGCATGTGTTGTGAAGGCTCTAGATTGTGTGGGAGGATCGCGGTGCGGTCGGTTTGTTTATATCGGTCAGGTCATTGCCCTGGCACGTGGTCGAGTCAGGCTAAATCTGTCTTGTTGTGTCACGTGACATCAGTCAATTTCGAGCTCGAGCTGTTAGAGAGTGTGCCGTTTCATTCACAAAAGATCTGGAACCTGGGGTTAGGTATATAAGGCGCGACAAAGCGAGAGAGAGTCAGACATGAGCAGCAGATGCGACAGAGTTAAGGTGAGAGCTTAACTTTGTAAGGAGTGAGTCCTCTGCGGCACTGCGCATAGAATGAAGTTGTTACGACGATTACTGTTTGTTGATTTTCACCGCTGTGTAGCGATCAGTGCGTGAATAAAGTTTATCAAAAACGACCACCAGCAATTGTAACTTTGACTTCCCAGCGCAAGCTAGGAGAACCCCCGTACAACAGGATATTGCAAGAGAAGAGTGCAACACATGCAAGATTATTGTAGTGGTTGATTAACTAATCACAATCTGTTAAGTGTACACATAAATCTCTGTGTGTGTGTGGTGTGTGTGTGTGTGTGTGTGTGTGTGTGTGTGTGTGTGTGTGTGTGTATGTGTGTATGTGTGTGTGTGTGTGTGTGTGTGTGTGTGTGAGAAAGAGAGAGGGAGAGAGAGGCTCGTGAAGTAAAATTAGTAATGACCCTTTTAACACAATTCCCTCTAATTTTAGAAAGAAGACCTGGTGAATATTTGGTGGTGGAGAATGAAAAATTTGCCGTTGTTGGGTAAGGAACAACTTTATTAAATTTGATTCTTTCCATACCATTTACTTGTTTTCCTTAAGAATGCTGCATAACACCTTGTTGAATTAAGTAAGAAAATCTTATATACTGGGGAATATGATCTATTGTTGTTTCATTTCACAGACCCATATTTAGCTAGGTAAGTGATTGAGAGATGTCATTCAGTTGTCTGCAAAATATTAATTCTATTATTTTTTTAAACTTTTGTGAAGACAATGTGTTGATACACTTTCATACATCAAATCTTCAGTCTTGATTATAGGCAATTACTATGACAGTGGAGATGCAATGCATGATGTAAGGCATTCATGATGGCACCTTATATTAGGCACTGGATCTCCCTCAAGTTAAACATTAGTTCACTCTCACTGCTATGCTGGACAGTAGTCCAACTGAGACTAATATTTTATTTAGAATACTTTTGCAAGAGCTTCCTCTACTGATGTGACTTTCCTTCAGCACTGTGCTGCTGCTGCTGAAGATGGTGATGGAGTACTGCCAGTGTGTCAATGACATCCCCACCGTGGCTGCTGACCTACTCACCCGACTTGTTGAACTGCTCAAGGTCAGCTAGAAGTACATGTAGCTCCAGACCTGGTGTAAGAGTAGATTTGAAACATCAGAGGAAAGAGATAAATTATTGAGAACAGATAGGGGTGGGTGTGGGATGAGGGGGTGGGGTGAGTGAGAGAGAGAGTGAGAGAGTGCCCACTTGACAGTCCAGTTGACCAACAGACTGATAAACAGGTTGAATTGACCATCTGACTGACTGATGGACTGACTGACTGACCGACCAACAAATGGACTGACTCATTGATGGAAAGATCAGCTGAACTGAATGACCTATCAACTGACTCACAATTCCCAAGACTAAGATGTATGTGCAAACAGATGAAGTTGGCAGAATCATTACATTTTGGGAAATGGGGATATTTGATCATGGAGATGGACAATATCAGATTGAAAACTAAGTCATTATACAACCTGCCATTGGATGTTTGCAGAATTGAGAAAACTTTCTTTTGAATTGACCATAATTCATCTTGCTTACCTGGGGATCTGAAAAGGAATGCCTTGCTCTCCACAGATGTTCAACTCTCGGACGTGTCAGTTGATCCTGGGAGCTGGGGCTCTGCAGCTGGTTGGCCTGAAGACCATCACCACCAAAAACCTTGGTCAGTGCCAGCCTGTGCTTGGAACAAGGAACCTTTGCTTAACTCTTCTCTGTTCATCCCCTTTAGATTTGTTCCATGTTATATGATTAAGTAAAAACCCACTTTGTATTGTTTATATATTTTGAGTTGGAAAAAGAAAATCAAATGCATGTAGGAGCATGCCTGATGATTAAAAAACCAACAACAAAATATTTTTATCAGCAGCCCGTATGCATGGCAAAAAGGGGGAAAATTAGAGAATGGATGAAGGTTAATACAGATGGAAGAAGAGAAAATAAAGTGAAAATATGGTATGATTATTCCTGTTCTGAATGGTTCAGGTAAACTCTTTAGAAAGACCTTATCTTATGAATCCCAGCAGTGTAAACATACCTAAATTATGCAACATTTGATAGATCCGTCAAGATTTGCATGCAGTATTCGATAACTTAAATTTAAAAAATTGTAGCACAGATGTCTATTGAATTAGCCTCAACTGTATACAAAATGATACTAGTTGACACCAAAATCAGGCTCTTTCTCAGCCAATCAGCTGCCTCCTTTTCAAATGCCTTGGTGTGTATGCCTGAATTGAAAAGTCCCACCAAACTGTCCTCCTGCCATGTAGCTCTATGTTCCTGTGTCTCATGTACAGTTATTGGCACCGTGGGTCCCGGCATTGCCCTTTCTTTTTTCCAGCCTTGGCATCAAGATGCCTACAGTTGGTCATTCACTACATGCCCAGAATTCGATGCCATTTTGAAGAGAAACTTCCTGCCAAAAACCTGAATATGCTGAAGCATTTTGACCAGATAGCCAAGGTTGTACAACATTTACATCATTTTAAAGCTGTAGTATTTAACAGAGCATTAACTTGACCTTTTCTTAATCTTCCTACCTTCCTTCTTTTTTTTTCCTTTTTTTTTCTCTCTTCCCTTTTTCACCTGCTTCCTACCCCCCATCCTCTTTCCTTCTATTTATTCCATCCTCCTCCTTTTCTGTTGTGACTTTTTAAAGTTTGATTGCAAAAGCTACTCTGATGTGTGTGTGTGTGTGTGTGTGTGTGTGTGTGTGTGTGTGTGTGTGTGTGTGTGTGTATTTGTGTGTATGCATGTGTGTATGTGTGTTTTTTTTAAAATAAAAGTGTGTTTATGAGTATTTGTGTGTATACATGTGTGTATGTGTATGTGCATGCATATGTGTGTGTGTGTGTGTGTGTGTGTGTGTGTTTTTGTGTATGCATGTGTGTTTGTGTGTATGCATGTGTGTTTGTGTGTGTTTGTGTGTATGTGTGTGTATGTGTATTTGTGTGTATGCATGTGTGTGTGTGTGTGTTTGTGCATGCATGCCTGCATGTGTGTGTGTGTGTGTGTGTGTGTGTATGAACTGATAGTAACAGATGTAAGTTGTGATTTGTCTGATTACCTTTCAGGATTACCGGGACCATGTGGAGGAGATAGACAACAAGCTGGTTTCCATCATGGAGAACAGCATAGAGGGTCAGCTGTCAAGAGTGAGTGTAAAATTCATTCCATTTTAAAGTTTTCAGTAGCTGTTAAGTGTGCATTTTCTGTGTTGCTTTAGTAGAAATGTTTGCTGGGAAACCTGCCAACATGCATGAATGTAACATTGTATTGCATGCATTGGAAATGTGTGACCTGTGTGTCAGGAGGACACTTTGTTAGAACACAAGAGTGAAACATCTCAAATTCACCATGTGCAGAAATGATAAGTGCAAAATGTAGGTGGCCATTGAGACTCAGATCTAATCTCAGCCA
This sequence comes from Theodoxus fluviatilis, assembly GCA_034096865.1. Lineage (NCBI taxonomy): Eukaryota > Metazoa > Mollusca > Gastropoda > Cycloneritida > Neritidae > Theodoxus > Theodoxus fluviatilis. The sequence continues at coordinate 8,489 of JAWQFJ010011809.1, forward strand.
AACCTGAAAAGGAATCTTTTTGACCTTGTACAAAGAATGTCTTAAATTTGTGTGTGTTCACTGATCTTTCAACCCCCTTGCTCTGAGCTGTTAAATTAAAAGCATGAAACTTGTTCCTGGAAGTCCTTTTCCTTTAACTCATGCCATAGTTTTCTTGTAACAGTATGCCTGCGGTATTACAGAATGAATGCACTGTGGCATTTTGCTGATTTTGCAGTACGAGGTGAAGGCCCCAATGCCGTCCCCTTGCTTCCGATCTGTCTGCAAGCAAATAGCCAAGCTGCACGAAGCGCTCATCGACATCCTGCCCGCCATGCAGGTCAAGGTCAGTGCGGCCATGTTGGCTTCACTTCTCAGGTCTGGTGGTTATTGGTATTTAGTGAGGCTCTAGTCCAGTGGCCAAGATGCTCACCTTGCGGTCACTTGAAACATGTTCATCATGGCCTGGGTCCGAGAGTTGCATCCTTGTGGCAGGGTGCTTAACCAGCATTGCCTCTCCCTACTGAGGAGTTAAACCAGGTACTGGAACCATTTTACTGCAGTGTTCAGTAGTGTAACTGCACCCATCTCTAATCAACCCTTCCTTATTTACTCACTACTCAAACACTCCCATTTTTATCCCATATGAACCCATAAAAAGGAATCATCCTGTGCTTCACAAAAAATTAATTCTGCTCATTGCAAACATGAAGAAAAAAAAGTGGACTGTTAGTCAGTACAAAGAAATTCAATCCGAAATAATGTAATAAAGTCTTTGCCGTGTGTCTTTTACAGATGTCTTGAGCAGAAATTTTCTTTAAGGAATTTAATAAGAAAGGACATGATTGGATGGGATGAGTTGATTAGATATAGGTGTAGTTTAATAAGTAAGGATGTGATTGGGTGGGAAGGAATGCAATAGTATGGAGTGGAGTGAAATCAGAACATGACAGTCTAGGACTTCAAGATTATACACCACTTCCACTCAGAAAATAGAACAGATAGGTGCTGAATTTTGTTCCAAAGTTTATCTGCTCACACACCCTTTGTTTTTCCTGCAGGCAATATTTGTCCGAATCAACAGATCTTTCAAGAAGTTGCTGGCAAAGCACATGGGGCGCCTGAATGTTGTCAACGATGGCGGCCCACAGCAGGGGTGAGTTTGATGTAATGGCGGTCCACAGCAGGGGTGAGTTGCAGTTTGATGTAATGGCGGCCCACAGCAGGGGTGAGTTGCAGTTTGATGTAATGGTGGCCCACAGCAGGGTGAGTTTGATGTAATGGCGGTCCACAGCAGGGGTGAGTTGCAGTTTGATGTAATGGCGGCCCACAGCAGGGGTGAGTTGCAGTTCAATGTAATGGTGGCCCACAGCAGGGGTGAGTTGCAGTTTGATGTAATGGCGGCCCACAGCAGGGGTGAGTTGCAGTTTGATGTAATGGCGGTCCACAGCAGGGGTGAGTTGCAGTTTGATGTAATGGCGGCCCACAGCAGGGGTGAGTTGCAGTTCGATGTAATGGTGGCCCACAGCAGGGGTACCCCCTGTGGGTTCGGGGTAAGAGTTGACCCACCACGTCTCCCTATGCGATTCGTAAGAGGCAAATAACTAGGGACACCGTGACTTGGTTTGAGTTTACTCTAAACTGTTCTAGTGATTATCATGCTCAATGGCCTTACATAGCCTTCAAAGTCTGATAGGCCGTAAAACGCCATCCATCCATCCATCCACAGCATGGGTGAGTTGCAGTTTGATGTGGATTTCTCTTTTGTTTCTGCTGCACTCTCTGCAGAAAATGACAAGTTCTGTTCCAGATCTAATAAAGTATCTATAGAATGTTCATAGTTTGGTACTGCTGTCTCAAGGCTGGAGTGAGATAGGTTATGTTTTTTACTATGTATCTGTGCCACAAAGCCGTAATGAGTAATATCATTTACTGATTGGATATTAATGGTAGATGAAAGTGCATCACAATGTTGAATAATGAGGACAAGAGGACAAGAGCTTCATGAGAAGCAAGATGACTGACTCTGCAGATGAACATTTTTGAACAGATTAAAGTCCAGTGCCTGGTATGCTGCTGACAGACCCATTTTCCATAGTCTCTAATCTTAGTTTGGAAAACAGTAAAACCTCCATTTGCGACCTTTGAAAAACCTACCGAATCAGGTTTTAATTTGGAGGGAGTCATAAAATGGAGGTAAGGAGATTTGAATAAAATGAACATAATGTATTATATATAGGAATAACGCCAACATAAAACACAATGCAATACATGCACAATACATCTTTTTTTACCGTGTGCTAGATCTCCCTTTCTACTTAAAACAACAATACGTGTATGAGCAGAATGCAGGAGATAAAGGAACTTGGAAGAGGCTGATATGTACCGACATACACAGCACAATGGAGCAAGTCTGTGTGTGAAAGGATAGATACAGGTATTCACAAACTTGGGTTAGCTGTCTTTTATCCATGCATGATACTGTATAATAATGTACATGTATACAACTGCTACTAACCAATCAGGTGACGTAAGTAGGTTAAATTTTGGCTGCAAAGTTTCTGGCTGTTTCAAGGGCACCTTACTTGATGAGTGTCTTTCAGGGATTTTGGTTGAAAAATACACTAATAGATGGTACAGCTGTAACGATCGTTGAATTGTTTACTTGATCATTTCATGTGGGTTTTTTTTTACCCTAACTCCATGCTGATTGAATGGCCAACCTGTACACCGATGCAGGCACGTTCACAGCAAAATTGAAACCAGATCGCCAGTAGCAGCCTCCGCCTCTTCACTCACTGGCGCGGCAGCTTGCTGCGAGTCGATGCTATTTTTTCCTATGGGTATGAGACTCAAACTGTTAAACCCGCAATGGCTGGAAATTTCAGGCAGCTATATCATACAGAGCGAAACTTGTGTGACAAGTTTATCAAGAAGCTTAACATTTCTCTGTCAAGCCAGTCTGGACGAAAGCGTTATTCCTTAATGCACGAAAGTTGTCTGCCCTTTGACCACAAGTAGCTTGGTCTTGGGAGACGTCACTGGACGGCAGACAATCCTAACAGAGCGGGAAGTCACTCCTACTGCACTAAGCGTGCATAACACCGCTTGCAAAAGCTGTCTTGCTGCGTTTGTTGGCAGGTGCTAGTGAAAGATTGATCAAGTGTCCCAATGGTCACAGGGTAAAGCATGAAGTGGTTTGAGCCCAGGTATAGGTGATGTTGCTGTATAAAAAATATACTGTTTACCTTTTGTTCTTTGCTACTGCAAAAGCTCTGTGCTGTGGCTGGGTCAGGTCAACATTACAGGGGAGAAACCTCTGCCCAGCGTGCATTGGTTTGGCCAAGGAAGAAACAGATCGAAGAGTTTGATGCCACTTTACAAAGCATTAACTAATTGATCACTGACCATGAAAGATCATCTGCTTTCCATTTATGCAAGCCCTCAAGGTTGGAAGAAAAGTGCCATTCGAGACTTGCCATGTTCTTACTCTAACCAGCTATAGCCATTTTGTAAATAATGGTTTTGAATAGCCTACATCTACAAAGCCTGGTCGTCTGTATAACACCACCCATCCATTCGTTCCCTTGATGCAGGCTTGTGATGTCGGATCTGACTTTCTACGCCGGAAGCTTCCGAGCACTGCGTGGCGTGGAGGATCTCAGTGATGACACCACAGACGTCTGGAGCCTCAGGTGACACCAGAGTCATGGACCAGGCTTTCCTGTCGCTGCAGTCAGGCCTTCTGAAGCAGTGTCCACAGCCCTGGCATCCTGCCTGATGCTTGTGGTGTGTGAAGACTTGAGTGGCATTGTCCAAAGTCATGAGTGCATTTTTGTGTGTGTGAGTCCATGTGTGTGTGTGTGTGTGTGTGTATGTGTGTGTGTGTGTGTGTGTGTGTGTGTGTGTGTGTGTGTGTGTGTGTGAAGAGGTTGCTGCTGATGCACAACCTCAGCTTGGTAGGTGAACCATGCAATTTGATTTTGGTTATTCAGGTACCTGTATTAGCATGCTCAAAGAAGTGTTTGGATGAGTGCTTGTATATACATTTTTTATGTGTTTTGTGTGTGTGTGTGTGTGTGTGTGCATTGAGAGAGAGAGAGAGAGAGAGAGAGAGAGAGAGAGAGAGAGAGAGAGAGAGAGAGAGAGAGAGAGATGAAAAACCATTCCAGGGGAAAGAGAACTTACATATATCTCGAAGAGAATGAATGGCAAGTCAACTAAAGGACTGCCAACATCAAGCAAGCAAGTCTGTGACAATTTTCATTAAACATTTATGTTGATATTAGGTCAAAAGGTCAAATCATGCACCATGTCCATGCTGAAAGGGTTTGTGATAAAGAGATATTGATTAGTTTCAAAGATGCCTCCATGTGTACATATTTGCCTGGCACAGTGGCAGTTGATTTCATGTTCAAATTTGATATGGACGTTTGGGTTGATATTTTTCATAGTTGCAGGATTAGGATGTCCAAATCCTAAAACTGAATGATCCTTTTCTTTTTTAAGTATGTCCCACTTACAGTCTGTAAAACAAACCAAAAAGAACCCATGAAAATCATATCAGCCTCTATCATTTTCAGCTTGACTATTTGTATAATACAGAAACTTCTGTAAGGTTTCTTTGTTGATACAGAATGCCCTCCTGGAAGCTCTCACTCTTAGCTACAGTTGTCCAAGCTAGTCATTATCAGTCACTCTATGGTCAGTTGATTCTTGAAGGAGATGAACATATTATGTACATGCATATAAAGGAAAGGATATTTTTTTCCTATTCATATTTCATATCTACGTGATCTGGTCTGATCAGTCTTTCTGTGGGCAGCACAACATTTGCTTTCTTGCAAGAGATCCCATTCACCCTTCGCTTAGACTTTTGATCAGCAGTTGTTGAGAAGAATTCAGTGTAGTGATGGATTTGGGAAGAACAATCCAGTGTTGAAAACATTTTGAGGACAGCAGCATATTGGTGTATTGTGAATCATCACAGATTCCACCTTGACACTCCATCCCTAGTCCCTGATAGTACTGAACATAAAGTTTACCCTCTTATTGTAAAAAAAGTGATGTTACGAACTGTGCATTTTGACTCCCTAGATAGATTAGAGGCCCAGTCCTCTTTGTGCTTACCTCCCTGTCATGTCCAGCCTTGAGAGCTTTTCTCAGTAGAGGAACATATATTGCATGCATAAACTATCAGGTACCATTGCTACCTCCCCTCTTGAGGGAGTTCCAAAATCCAGTGTTCTTCTACTGCAGTGTAGTAGGTTACTTCTGCAGTGTCCACAGGTACCCATTTTACTGCTGGAGGGAGAAAAGACGGGAAGATAAGTTGAGAGCTCTGCTGAATGCAGCTGATTTCAGGAGGGAACCAAACCAGTTATAGGCCAGGTGTGTAAATTGCTTTCCTAGACTTGATATCAGTACTTTTTGATTTAAAGGCTTCATATTGAGTGGGGTTGCTGGAAGCAAATGATGTGTCTTCATGTGATGGTGCAAGTCTTTGACAGATATTGAGCAGGGGGTTTTGTTGTGATACTTACACCCAACACACATTGGTCAGTCCCCAAACCCCCATGATGTGGGTTGGATATCTTGAGTAGCTGGGATTCTCGGCAGTGCTAACATTGTAATGTATATCAATGCCATTAAGAAAAGGTGCGGTAGGCATTGGGTTGTGCTTCTAATTAGATGTCCACAGCTTTAATCTTGCCCACTTGCAGGATTCATCAAGTTCTGTAACCTAAGGGAGAAGTGGATGGTTGTCATATGGAGGGGACATAAGGAAGAGCTTTCTGTTGCTGTCATCCCGCTTAATTAAACAGTTGTCACTTTCTGATGACCAGGAAATGGTTTCTCATTGTGGGTATGCTGGGAATTGATTATGATGCAGAGGTAGAATTTTGTGTGTTTCTATCCCTTATTTCACTCAAAACTTGCTCTTTGTTGTTTTTATTTGTAAACTGATAGAGCAAGTTGCACTGTCAAGTTGCTTGCAAAATGAGGAAGCTGGTATGTTGGCTTGAATGCAGTCATAAATATGTGCTTTCACTTGTTTTATCAGTTCCATGCAGATATTTCTCCCTCCTTAACATGTTTACATGCACAACAAAATCAGGATTTTTTCCTAGAATGATTGGAGATTCATTTTTGATAATTGCTTGTTAAATATGTTGAATTAAAACCATTTGGTAAAATTTTCTGACCTTGAGATTTGATCCAGCTTTTTTTCCTTCTTCAAAAGAAGGTATTCGAGCTGATGTTTGTGATCAGTGCTTTCACTTATCATGTCCATGTCTGTGATACTGTAGAGAAACTATTAGTGCTTGTGATTACCACTTTTTTCCCAAGGGTTCAGTATTTTGGAAAGGTTGTTTGCAGTGAATCGGATTTCTGATTGATGGATGCAGTTGCTATGATAATAGGAAGGATGACTGTCTAGTAAATAACATCTCTGTGGAACATGTTGGTATACTTTGCAAGTTGTGTCAGTGGTAGATGGGACAGATTTTATTCATCAAGACAAGTGATGGTGTTTTTACTGAAAAATTAATGGTGACATGAGCATATTGAACTATGTAAATATCAATATTCTGTCAATGAGATTTGTATCGGGATATTATTGTGGAAGTGGTTTTACCCGAATGTATTATCTTTGCTTCTTCATTGTTGATCTATGGATCGATAGTTTCTGTCAAAATGTCGAACCCAGTCCTGTTCTAAAGAACACATGCTTCCTAGCAGACAGCAGCATTCCACTCACAAAAGCTTGCATGAGTGCACTCATTTTCACAAAGCAGTGAAGCAGAAACCGCATGGCGGCATCTGATATATTTTGAAAAGTACGATGATTTATGGTGGATTTGCATAGATTTGGAGCTCTTGAATTTTTGTAAAAATCAGTACAGACTTGGAACAAGAAACTGCTTTTTTCCTGAGGCTTTATTTTCTTCTTCTGCTCAATGAACTTGGGATATGCTTTGCTCTAGTTACTTCCTTTTTATTCAAAGCATTCTGATAGCATTCTGAAAGAAGTATTCCCATTATCCACCATGAGAGTGAATCAGATTCTTATCATTATTGTACAATCACCATCTGACCTAAAATGCACCAAATGCCAAAGTATCATCCTGTCATTTATGTATGCATGTATAGATCTAGGTGCCTACTACAAATGGGCTAGTGTTTGCACATGAGAGCATTTCTTTGGCGATCCTGGCTTGCCGAGTAAAGCCAAAACTAAGCAAGGCAATTCTGAGCTTTTTGTCTGGCTAGGCCTGCTGTTGCTAAAAATGGTATTGTGTGCCATGAGCTCTGCAGCTGTGAGTAACTGTCTTGTTGGATGTGCAATGAACTGAGTGAGTTGGCACCTGCATCATTGATATCTTTGACAAGTAAATAAGCCCTGCTTCTTAAAAAAAAGTTTGTCAACAAGTCAGGCGTAAATATGTGCTTCCTCAGCCTGTACTGCTCTCTTTCCTACAAATAGGATTGTGTTCACTTTAGGTTTGCCCAGCTGTCTGTCTTGGATGCCTGGAGTTCTTCCCTTCCCAAAGACTATATGCTGCACTTCTGCACTCTCTTCCTAGACTGCTTTTCTGGAAGACAGCAGTGGCAAAAGAGAAGAGGAGACTTTGAATGCTGCTGTGTTCCATTGTCTGGGGGAAGAGATCCGTCATTTGATTGGGGACTCCAGTTGATCAACCAAAGCTCCAAACGTTTCTGTATTCATGTCTTTGGTCCTAAATTCAAAGTGCTGCTAGCTTTAACATGTACAGCTGTAGCCCTGAGAGGGACAGACTGGCAAAATGTGGGACCAAATGCGGGGACTGACTCTGCGACCTTTCAGTTAGCACCCAAAATGCTCTACCAGCTGAACTACTATGATCCATGTTGCCTCCTCTCTCTACTGCCCCATGCCATATCAGCAGCTGCCGTTGCTGAGTGCACAGAAATAATCATGCATACATGCATTTCATTTAGACCAGCAAGGCAAGTTAAATTTACAATGGCTTTTTCTTATGGTTTCTTAGTGGAAGAGGACTGCAATGCATTTGCGACATGGGGCATGGGGGAACTGGTTCATTCCCTTTCTAGCTTCCTCCCTTCTCTGTGCGGCCACTTGTTCACCACCCGTGTTCCCTGTGCAACAGTAATGAAATGCTTCCCCTTTTTTTAAAATAATAATTAGGTCGTTATCTCAGGTTCAACACTCCCACAGTGGTTATAGTTGCCAGACACAGTTAGTCACCTGTGCAATATATTTATTGTGAAGAAATCATTGGAAAGACCAAGAGACTTGTTTCCATGTCATTAGTTTCATTGTGGAACATGGAATAAAGATGATTCAAAGCTGCAAGAGGCCTTTCATTTTACTTTGGTTTGTTGCTGAACAATTCAACCAGTTTTTTAAATTTAATTTTTGTGATGCTGTAGTAGAATCTCATCACAACATCTGCATTCTGCGACCTCCCTTGCTTCGAGAGGTTATTGTCAATATCAGGTTTCATCATTCCACTCATGACATGCCAGATTTTGCAGAGAAGACACACACATACCCAATACCTAATCTTCAAAGCATTTTTTTCCAAGACCGTCAGATGGAGGGATTCACTGTACATAGGTTTATGGAATTGTAATATGGTAGAATTTAAGACCTAGATTACACATCATGCTAGAGATGCAAAACTTAGTGACTGCCAGGGAAGTACTTGTTTGTTGCAATAACATCTTGCAAAGAACATGCTCCAGTTCCCCATTTTAACATTTGAAGCCTGAAAAAGCCTCTTTCCTGAGTAGTTGCCTGCAAGTCCAGAACAGATGTGAGATTCAAATAATCAACAGCTTATCTTCAATCAAATAATTAATTACCTTATATTTCACAGATACATAGTCATTACTGGTACTCATGCACATTACTTACATTTACACAGAGAAGAAGCTGTGGCTTAATAAGCTTATTGCATGCTTGTGTGCATTATTTTCTTTATAAGCAGTTCTCCCTTTCAAAGGAAGTAGATCATTACTTGAAAAGTCATTTTTGCTGGACTTTTGAAGCATAAACCAACTTTCATACTTGAATATGACACTTGCTCCTTTGGGTGATAAGTTATTAGTAGCATGAACTGCAGAGAGGGACAGCATGAACTGCAGAGAGGGACAGCATGAACTGCAGAGAGGGACAGTTTAATCAGCTGCAGTATCTGCTGTCTGCTCTAAAGAAAGACAATGTAACCAGGGAAATACTTGAACTGCAGAGAGGGACAGTTTAATCAGCTGCAGTATCTGCTGTCTGCTCTAAAGAAAGACAATGTAACCAGGGGAACACTTGAAACTGTTTATTTTCCCTCTTCTGTAATTTTTCAAACTTACTATGCAATAAATGCAGACAATAGCATTATAGGTAAGCAATGTATGAAATGTAGGGGGGAGTGAACACACTTTTGTGGGGTAGTTTTAGGAGGGAGAAAAAGTCAAAAATGACAAGAGGAAAAAAAAAAAAAAGGGAAACAATGAGAATAAATCATGAGCTGAAATTTAAACTTAAACATACCAGGTGTCAAGAATCCCTCAACTACATGTTTTGTGAACTGGTTACCATAGATGAAGCAAAAGCAAAAGAAAAAGAAAAAAACAAAAAATTAATTTCTCTGTAAAAGCTAAGAAAGATGGTTAGAAACAGATTGTCCAAATACCATCTTATAATCCTACTTGCTAGTGCTCATCTGTATCAATCACATTCATAATGTTTAGACAAAACAAAAAAATAAAGTGCAAAACAGCAAATAATACAATTTAACTGGAAAAAAACAACACTGAAAACTAATATCACAATGATCAGCCTTGGCACAGAGAGTAAAGTACAACTTGGCCAGTCCTTCTGTCTGTGTCTGGACCGTTGTGTTGGTCTGAATACTGCAAGCCTGGGATGCCTCCAACTACTCAGCAACTTCACACAAAATTACCAATCCGCATCTAAAGCATACAATCATTCAAGAAATTCACTGTGTGGAAGTTGCATTGTGTGTGTACCATGGGCGGCACAGAGACCCTCAAAGCACCAATGCTCAGATTTATAAACATATGGCAGATACGAGCATGCAAGGTTCTTGTCATGAAAGGTAAAACCCCATGACAAATAACATACAACCTTTAACTCAAACGTTTAATTGAAACCTACAGTTCACCAGTGATAATTGAAATGATCACTATGGAATAGCTTGCCTGCTAGGGTTGTACAACAAGGATGCACACTGCTAGCTCCGCATCAAGCATATTTTTCTATTAAATGAAAAAGTAACAGTGTTATAAGAACCCCCAAAATAATGTGTGCAGTTTAAAAGATAATCTTTGGATCAGCCACGTAACAAAGAAAGTAAGTGCATCCATCCATGGAAAACCATGCAGCAAAACTGAACAATGCAGGGGAGCAAATAATACTGGAATGCCAAAATCAAATCAATTTTGATCTTGGCCAATGGATAAGAATGAAAATATGATGCTAGATCAGACTTCATGAAAATGTCTTGCATCACTAGAAACCACAGCACATTGGTGAGAGAGAAGGCAAACTGTTTCAAAGCAGCAGAAAATCCGCCATACCATCTACATCAATGACATACAAATACTTCAACCACATTGGACAACTGGGTTGGTGCAGCTCAGAAAATAAAACTCGGGAGTGGGAATATATTATCCGACCTCTCCCCAGGGTGAACCAAATTCACAACACAGCAATTATTGAAAAACAACCACACACAAGCAAACCTACGAATCCCAATTCCTCAAGAGCTTCACACTCCATTCTAAGGGCTTGCCTTGCACTACAGTCAATGCTGCTGACCAGAGCAGATCAGTTTCATGAGACAAAACCACACCATTGCATGACTGTGATCCTATTGAAAGTGAAGGGGACAAAAAGGATGTCTTACTCATCTTTGATGACTGAAAATTACACCTCAACTGCCGCCCCAAGAAACTTGGGGAGAAAAAGCAAGGGAGGCAAACAAAATGTGTACAAAATTTTCTTCTCCAACCCAGTAGAGGAAAAAAACAAAACCCAAAAACCCCCAAAGCCTAGAAATCCTGCACAGCATTTGTTCCAAAAGAGAAAGATGAAAGGTTATGCCAGTATTTCATTACTGTCTCACATATAAATTGCAAAAAAGGCAATACAGTTTTCCCGACTATGAAAATTAATAGCCATTACAATGTAAATTAACAATAAACCCATATAAAATATATCTGTCAATACCCAATGATACAGTAAACTGTTTCTCAGCAATAGTTACATACCCAAGGACAGGGCATATTTATAAGATTCTACATAACAACACATTACCACAGCCTAAAAAGCCGTCTTCAATGACTTGTCAGTCAGTCAACAAATACATCCTTATAGTAAAAAACAGGGGCAAGCACAAACATTCCAGTGCAGAATCGTAATGAAAAGACACAAAATAACAACCTCTGAAGTGGATGCAAATACAAGACGCTGCCAATAAGTGTTTTTAAAAAATATTTCAGGGAAAATTCAATTCCTGGAAAACTTTTGTCAGTAAAAGGTGGATATCCTTCCCAACTTCCTGAACACAAAGTTTCTCCATGGACAGGGTGATTCAAGGAAGGGAACATTATGCTGGGCCTTTCAGACAGTAAGTAGAGAGGGGATCTCTTTTCTGTGACAATATTTATGCATGCCATGCATTTTATGTCAGGATAACATGTTTAAATAAACCCAGATTTTTCCTGTCCCACGGATGGAACCATGGCACCGAGCCTCGCACATCATCCAATCCCAAAGCATCAGGACAACAGTCAAAACAATGTTATTATCTCTAGGACAGATGGAGGAAAAAAAGATGTAAAGGTGGGATATTTTCAAGTAACAGAATCTGAACAAAGTGCTTTTCCCCCCCAGAGATAGCAGTACATGGAATGAGTTTCTGTTCAATGTAAAATAGCATATGATGACCAAGATGCTTGTGAAACATTACCTCTTACATTTTCATCAGCATCCATTTTCAAGATATGAGGCTCAGACTGCATCCTGTAAATGTCATTGAAATCATAATAGCAACAAAGCTACATTGCTTGCTGATTTCATGGAAATCCGCAGTTTGGAAGAAAAACAGCACACACTTGCTGCAGCTACCCATCACCATCCAATGCAGCCATCATCACCCTTTCTCCACCCTTCCATGCAGGATGGAAACCAAGGATGCAGAGTTCATGGTGTGAGAACCATGGTTAATGGCTGAAGATGTAAAGGGTTAATGGTCCAGGATGCGGAGGTTGCCGGAGACAATCTTGTTCTCCAGAATGGCTCCGCTAGGGATGTCTATTCTGTCTCCATGGTTGGCAATGATGATCACAGTGCCCTGCAGAAGCAAGAACAAGCTCTAAGATTTTCAATACAGCTGTCATGGGACTTGCACAATAAGATGGCATGGTCTCAGGCATTGTTATCTTGAAGACATTTTGGTCAGGAGGGAGTATCCCAAGATGATCTGGGGTAAGATGTCAAGATCTCAGCTTTCTCAAGCTTTCACTGAAGAACAATGATTTCAAAGAATGCATGTCATGATCTATGTGAATAACATAGGTAAGACATTTAAATGGCTGGTACACAATACACTTTCAATGACTTTATACAGCTTATGCTACATACAGTGCAAGAAACAAATGCCAATTTTAAAACTTCATTGGAAATGTTAGCTTACTGAATAAAGTGTCAGTTTTGGGGTTCCTTTTCTTCTTTTTTTGTTTGGGGGGGGGGGGGGGGGGGGGGGGGGGGGGGGGCACACAATGGTGTACTGATACAAGGAGGGGTAAATAATTCTGTGATATAATGCCATGAATGTATGGCTTGTGCAAAACTGAGACATAATGATGCCAACAAATGACAATATGTTTCATTAACTGTGAAGAACTGCCCCTATATGGGCATACTAGACAGGTACACATATACATACACAAGACATCAGTCATGCATTGTAATGGAGGGCCTAGGAAACTATTACACTTATTTATATTGCATAACACTCTACTAGAACCCTTTGGCTGTAACCATCTTTATATGAAACTTCATGAAAAAAATCTGTTTAAGTATGTGCATGTACTTATAAACCACTTACCTTCAGGCTGACATTCTTTCCAAACGTGACATCCCCAGACACGGTCAGGTGGTCCAACTCCAGCATCTCTGGAATGCTGGAAAACCTCCTCAAGAAGTCCTTCACCTACAGCAGCCATTGACAGGAAACCCATTGCAGGGCCATCACTCAAACACATGTTGGGTGTCACAAACAAAATGCATGTGCACACATTAACCCTAACCCTGCTAGTTGCAGCAAATGCTACGAGGCTGTGACTGGGCCAAACCTGCTAACTGCAGCAAATGCTACGAGGCTGTGACTGGGCCAAACCTGCTAACTGCAGCAAATGCTACGAGGCTGTGACTGGGCCAAACCTGCTAACTGCAGCAAATGCTACGAGGCTGTGACTGGGCCAAACCTGATAACTGCAGCAAATGCTATGAGGCTGTGACTGGGCCAAACCTGATAACTGCAGCAAATGCTACGAGGCTGTGACTGGGCCAAACCTGCTAACTGCAGCAAATGCTACGAGGCTGTGACTGGGCCAAACCTGCTAACTGCAGCAAATGCTCCACACACACACACACATGCATGCACACACACATGCACACACACACATGCACACACACACACGCACACATGCACACACACACACATGTTCATTCACCAAAACCATCTCATACATAAGAATCTCAAGCAATCGTTTCAGATGACTGATGGGGTTAAACATTTTTGTGTTCTCCACATAATGCTTTATCCAGCCTCAAGAGGTTGATCACTTTTCCATTTCAAAACCAGGTAAATTTTCCAAAATGCATTCTGGTCTACTGGAAATTTTCTCTTCTTAATCAAAAACTACTTTAATCCGCCTGTGTGTGTGTGTGTGTGTGTGTGTGTGTGTGTGTGTGTGTGTGTGTGTGTGTGTGTGTGTGGTGTGTGTGTGCATGTGTGTGTGTGTGTGTGTGTGTGTGTGTGTGTGTGTGTGTGTGTGTGTGTGTGTGTGTGTGTGTGTGTGTGTGTGTGTGTGTGTGTGCATGTGTGTGTGTGTGTGTGTGTGTGTGTGTGTGTGCATGTGTTAGGGGTAATACACCCACCGCATCTCTTTGCAATATCTGTAAAAGGCAAATAGCTAGAAAAATTGTGACTTGGCTTACTCTTACCCTAGCCAGCTCTGCTGAATTTCACGATGAAATGCCTAACATGGTCTTCAAAGGACGATAGGCCATAAAACTTCATTCATTCTTTGCCATCAACTTCCTAAACCATTCAACAAGAACACCAAGAGATTTCCTAGTGTATGACCTGATTAAACTCTGTTTCCAAGGCCAAATCATCTCTCTAACCATGCCAGGCAAACAACTGCTTAAAACTTGTCTGGCAAGATCTGATTTCAAATTCTAATTCATGACTACAAAGAGAAATCTGGTTGTGAATTGATATAAGACACTTGAATCTACTTCAGTTGCATAAAAAATAAAAACAAAAATGCATCTGCCAATCTACTGCTGGTGTGTATGTGTGTGGGTGTATGTGTGTATGTGTATGTGTGTGTGTGTATGTGTGTGTGTATGTGTGTGTATGTGTGTGTATGTGTGTGTATGTGTGTATGTATGTGTGTATGTATGTGTGTGTGTGTATGCATGTGCATAATGCATAAGCATGTGTGTGTATTCTACATGAGACGATAGTCCTACCTTGGAGAAGTGCGTGCCCAGTTTGACCAGGGGCACAGAGGGGAAGGACCTGAGTGGACTCATCTCCAGTGCACCTGTCCTCAGGTGGTACAGGTTGCTCATGATGATCAGCAGGTCAGATGTAGTCTTCACAGGCAAGAAGCGACTTCTGGGCACATTTATACCTGTAAACAGATAACAACTCTGCAAAGTGTCCCCCCATAAAGGAAAGCATTCCCAACAAGAAAACAAAAGTAAACAGAATTTTGCATGTGCACTTATTGCCTCCCAAAATCCAATTGCTTCTGAGGCAAAACGCAAAAGAAAACGAAAAACAACTAAATATATATATTTTCATACAGTTTAATTTGAAAAAAGAAGCAGACATTAAAAGAATTGTCAAAAGAAGAGTGGTGTTGATATATATTCTCATGCATTCTTAAGTATATGGATTGCAAGTGACCATATAAGTGAAATTACACAGAAAAGGACAGAAACACTCCAGTGCTTCAGATTGTTGGCGCGCCCGCGCAATTGGCGCATATTTTATCAGAATGGCGCGTTACTTTCAATGTGTATGCGCCAGCCGGGCGCGTCATAAAAATCGCCAACTTGTATTGATCCTCGGTCCGTCTGTACCACTAAGCCACACCAAGCACATGTGGCCACACCACGGAGTACCAAAATCGACGCCAAACCGATGAACAGGCCTCAAACGTCGACAACGTCAAGTCAAACTGCTGCTTTGCGTAGCATCGATGCATCGCTCTGTGTGATTGGCTAACAGCCAGCAAACAACCAATCAGCGAACATCTATCAGTTTACCTTGCACAGACTCGCTCACGTGTGCGGAATCAAGATGCCACCGAAGGAAAGGCATAGAAAAGAAACTGAAGAAAACCAACGTCAGTTGACGTTGTCTTCAATGTTTTGCAAGAATAAAGCAAGCGGTAACTGTTTAGTTTTTGTCTCTTACTAGCTCCTTCCAAAGTTGATGTCCATGTGGAGCGGCACAAGTCTGATTTTGTCAACCCCTGACTGCACTGAAACAAGACTTTGATCTCAAAGAAAAGACCTACAAGCAGTGTAAAATCACCGTTCTGGTTCAGAAAGTCTCCTCTACTCTGCTGCCCTCATTTGTAGAAGAAGTCCTCTTCAATCTGGATAAGAGATTTCCTGATGCAGAGCTGCTTCGGGCATTCAACGTTCTAGCTATGAGGCCGATTTCATTTGTTGACAAGAACAAGCTGGATGACTGGGGCATGGAACAAATGGAGAAACTTCTTCAACCGTTTGCTGACGAGAAGACCCACTTCTGGGTCTGCGAGGGCCAGAACTGCTCACTGAAAACTGCTCAGCCGTTCATCAACAGAGACGAGACTTGGCAAGAATGGAGGCTGCTCAAGAGAACAGTTCTCAGTGAACACTTTCCCAGAGATGATTTCGTCACCCTGATGATCGCCAAATTCTACCTTGCAGCTGATGAATTTCCAAATTTAAAGAAGCTGACAGCTGTGGCCCTGACACTGCCCATCCACACAGCAGACTGTGAAAGATCGTTCTCTGTGCAAAACTACGTCCAAACACAGAGGGGGAGAGCATGCACTCTCTAGCACACACTGTGACCAGCTGATGGGGGTGTGCATTGATGGACCTATCTTCCAGGACATGCCCTTTAACCGTGCAGTGCAGGTGTGGGCGGAAAGTCGCAACCGCTACCTGTTCAAGAAGAACTAGGGCACGAGACTGTCCTAGGACCTAATGATGGAGTTATTCAGAAGGAAATACTGTGGACTGTTGTGTATTTGTGTGTGTAATTTGCTGGATGGCAAAAAACAAGTTGAGACTAAACTCTTTGGACTCACTGCAACATTTTTGTGGTGTGTATGTGTGTAGAGGAGTGACTTTGTGTTGTGTTTGACTGGTTGAAGCAGATCTCTGTTAGACTTCATTGTGTTAGGCCCTAAAACCAAGTTTGTTTAAACAAAACATCATGCTACCAAGAAAGAATAGAGTGGGTTTTGACTGATCATGACTCTGTGTCCACAGAACGAAATGTTAAAAGAGACAATAAAACAACTGAAAGACACGCAGCTTGACATGTTTGTTTATTTTATTTTTTTTTTGCTTTTTTAATTATTCATTTGTGTGTGTGTGTGTGTGTGGGGGGGGGCTGTAGGGGTGTCATGTGTGGGGTGGAGGGTCATTCTGTTTGAAGTGAAGGTTTGATTGTTAATGACCCATGTTTTTCAAAATTGACCCATCACTTTGCCTGGCCATGGGTCATTGGGCCCATGAAGTCTGAAAACAATCTGAAGCACTGCACTCTAGTAGAAATGAAATCAGACATGAAAAGAAATCCTAGTTTATAAGGGGAAAAACCCACACAAAAAAAAAACAAAAAAAAAACTCACCCATGGCACCCTCAAAACTCTTGATTGCAGCACCAACAGCAGTTTCCAGTTGGATGACGTTCAGGCCATTGTCCAAGGTCTGCCAAAAGAACACAAGAAACTTACAATTCAAAACATCCAATTCACAAGAAATATTTCAAATAACACACATGGCATTCATTGCATTTCAGCATCATCTACTATACATACATAGCCTGGATAGTGGAAGGAAAACTTCAAACCATGAACAGGCCAAACCAGACACTTGCAACAGATCTTTGGACAACTATCATTTCCATGTCTGTGACAAGTCAAACCAGAGACACTTGCAACAGATCTTTGGACAACTATCATTTCCATGTCTGTGACAAGTCAAACCAGAGACACTTGCAACAGATCTTTGGACAACTATCATTTCCATGTCTAAGACAAGTCAAACCTGAGACACTTGCAACAGATCTTTGGACAACTATCATTTCCATGTCTGTGACAAATCAAACCAGAGACGCTTGCAACAGATCTTTGGACAACTATCATTTCCATGTCTGTGACAAGTCAAACCAGAGACACTTGCGACTGACCTTGGGATTGACGATGATTTCCATGTGGAGGGTCTTGTCCGTGACAACTCTCTTGATGGCCTCCAGGCTAATCCACAGGTTATTGGTGTTGAAGATCCTGCAAGATTGGAAAGATTAGACACCACAGTCATAATTTTCATTTTAACCATGTGTTACACTAAACAAAGCAATGCTGGCTAGTCATTTAGATGTTTTATAATTACATGTATGGATATTTACTTTTTCATTACCCTTCTTCAGATTAAGTACTTTAAAAATGCTAATAATTTTCACTGAATCCCCTGCACATTGTAACATTATCTCCTCTGTAAACTTCACAATGCCTAATTTCTACACAAATATTATTACGGGGTTGTCAAATATGAAAGACAATGCTTACTTGAACTTGGTGACACTTTTAAACTCATCCACCTGAAAGATAAATGTAACTTATTAAATCAATATGTCCATACAATATTAACAGCAATAGCCAAAAAAGCAACCAGGATAGTATTAACTGATCAGGAAATGAATTTAGGTTCATTCTCTTCCTCACATTGAGAACAAGAAGGGCAAAGCCCATATGACTCACATGCTTGACCTTGACCTTTATATGACCTTGACATTCAGGTGACATTCAAGGTCAAGGTCATCCAAGGTCATGCAACACAAAGCTGTTAATTCAAGACATAGGAAGCACAATGGTGCTTATTGGCACTTTCTACCATGAGATATGGTCACTTTTAGTGGTTCACTACCCCATTTTGGTCACATTTCATAAGGGTCAAAGTGACCTTGACCTTGATGATATGTGACCAAATGTGTCTCATGATGAAAGTATAACATGTGCCCCACATAATTATTAAGTTTGAAACAGTTATCTTCCATAGTTCAGGGTCAAGGTCACTTCAAAATATGTATACAATCCAACTTTGAAGAGCTCCTGTGACCTTGACCTTGAAGCAAGGTCAACCAAACTGGTATCAAAAGATAGAGATTACTTTGCCCTATATACCATATATAGGTCAGGTATCCAATCTCAAAAACTTCAGAGAAAATTGAGAAAATGTGAAAAATGACTTTTTTTTAGACATTTATGGCCCCTGTGACCTTGACCTTGAAGCAAGGACAAGTCACTATGTATGTTTTTTTAGGCCTTGTCATCATACACCATCATGCCACATTTGGTATTGATAGACTTAATAGTCTCCAAGAAAAATCTACCGTTAAAGTTTTCGGACGCCCGGACGCCCGGACCAGACGCCCGGACCCCCGGACGGACGAAACGGGTGAGTACATAGACTCACTTTTGCTTCGCATGTGAGTCAAAAATATATCAATGGTCTTTCCATTTCTCTTGAAGTTAACGAACAATAGTTTCAATCATGTTTGAAATGATTTTCTGATGTCCAAGACTCTTTAGTCCTAGCCAACCAGATTGCATATTGCAAATAGATTTCCAAACCTCAATACCTTGGCACCAAAAGAACTGACAACTTCAACCCACTTCTTTTTTTCCTTCACAACTGACCAACTTTTCCACTAGACATGGACACTCTTAGGAAGCTTGTGATCTAGGCTACACAAAACAGCTTTCGGTTTGTCTCAAGCCAACATATATTTATCCATCTATAAATGTTTTTCCTTGAAATTCTTGTATTAAAAAAATTATAGTAAAGGACTGCTTTAACATCAGCATCTATCTCTCCAGGAACTGCAGCACACTCACTACATCTGTCATTCAAGAGCTAGTCACAGGAACAACAACTTCTTTATAACTAGCATCAGCAATCATAACACTACATGCTCATAGGGCACCGGGCACATCAGTCTGGAAGACATGGACTAAACTATTCAGAAGAAGTCATTTTATGACACAAGATGACAACCTACTACTGTAATGGAAATTGTATGCAAACTAAAAATTAAAAAACACAAAGAATGTACTTACATGCTCTTTGGGGACCTGAGCAATTTCAAGCAGTCTGAGCTTTCCATCCAGTTCCACCAGGGTACCTCCCTACACAGAGAGAGAATTACTGAGGCCTTACAATAAAGCATAGTGCTGCAGCGCATTGTTTTCCAGTCAACTCAGTATGGATAGGGATAGTTGCACGGAAATACCAATATGGAACAGATTTTACAGCGGGAAAGTCATAGCACAGGGGCAACACAGGGGCAATTCAACTCTCTTGGCCACCAAAGCTGGAATCCAGTGGTATGAAAATCTTCACCGCTGGAGGCTTCTTTGGCCATGACACCCTCTGTGCCTTGTCATGCCCTTTGCTCTCCACAAAGCGTTGCAGCACCACCCTCCTGGCTACTGGAGCCACTGCTGATCTCTGCCGCCCAGTCAGCTGGAGATGTCTTTGCCTGCTAGGGTAGGCATATCCCCAACTCACTCAGGGCTACAGACCCACCGGCTACCCCCTACTACTTTAGCCCACCCCTTGAAGCAGTTTTACCAGGGTGTAGCCAATGTTGCATGTGAACAGCAGCCACTAGGAGCCATATGTGAGAGCTGAGTGCCAAGTGTGACCCAGAGAAGGGTGAGCTGTCCTTGAAACAACCAAGTATAAGAATTGTTCAAATGGATCAAATAATAGCTTCCCCATTCTCTGTTCCAAATCCCTTTATTTTCTTCAAAAAGTGCTTTAGCATTATAATTTGGACACAATGCAATATGCAAGGTACGTGTTAAGCATAGCTCCAATTAAAGCATTACATCCATATATCAAAGAAAATACAAATCTACTTTGATATGTATGCAGCACTCCTTACCTTAATGTCAGCTCTTGTTTTGTCTGTGACTTCCATGACAAACTCGGGTGCCAATCCATTTTGGGGATTCATTAGGAAATTCAAGATATCTGAGTTTGCAGTGAAGGAAAAGATGATCTGGTGAAGCAATAAAACTACAAAACTATTCTGTGAACACACAAGCAATCACAATGCATAAACATCCTGTTGAGAAGCAGTTTCACTGCTCCTTTTCATTGATAGAAAGTCAGCCACTCTTATCCCTCCAGGTTTACTGGAGGTCCTCACAGCTTTATCTATCTATCTGTCTGTCTGTCTGTCTGTCTGTCTCTGTCTGTCTGTGTGTGTGTGTGTGTGTGTGTGTGTGTGTGTGTGTGTGTGTGTGTGTTTCTGTCAGTCCCAACTTAATGGCTGATATCTCAAAAACTACTGGACGGATTTCCTTGACATTTTGCACACTTACTGGAAGTTAGGTCCGATTGAATGTATCAAATTTTCAGAATCAAGGTTTGAAAAGAAAGTGACTTTTTGTACATTTTGGTGTTGCAAAAAAGGCAAGGGACGGAACTCTGTCTGGGAAGGGACGGAACTCTGTCTGGGAAGTTTTGGCATGTGTGACGTGATCATTTGACGTCGAATAATGTGACGTAATTTTGAGGAGATTGGACATTGGTGAAGGAGAAAGAAGGATTTTTTTATCCCTCCAGGTTTACTGGAGGTCCTCATGGCTCTATGGATTAGGGGATGCGCGTACGGGT